>CM072824.1:19894066-20129155 GCA_036937905.1 Salvia rosmarinus | reverse complement strand
CCATGCTTCACCTTTCTACTTACACTTATTATCGTATGTACATATCTGCCACTATTCTCTTACTTAGCTAACTATTAACCAGTCTTAATAACTAAAATCTTAACTCGTATCGTCATCATTATCTGACTTCTTCTGCTCTTCAGGTGTCTCTGGTTCAGATTCCTCTGATGCAGGGTGGCAGCCAGTGGATGAGCCAGCAGACTCTCTAAGAGTGAGAATTAATGGATCAATAACAGATAGCATATCACTGATGGAAAAAGGCTGCAAACTCGAAGTACCCAACGGAAAACTGACACTCATATTCGATGTTTGTATTAACTGGAGGGGGTGATGAAATATTTTTCGTATGAGGGATAAAAGGAGTAACTGGGGGTGATGGAGAACTCAAAGCAAAAGGCTGACCATACAGTTCTAGTTCAATGGAAGTCAGTTTAGATTCTATACGATGTTTATAATCAAAAGGATAGTTTGAAACAATGTACGAATCCAAATCAGGACTATGTTCATTGGGTTCATCGGTATCAGGTTCATTCCTACTCGTATTTGAGGCTAGGATGTCATCCAGAATTTGATGAACTGCAGGGATAAAACAATCTAAAGAATGATACGCACTGTGAGGAGGATTCTCACCAAACCGAATCGTTCTTTAATAAGGTCAACAAAACTAACAAGATTACCGTGACTCGGCTTCCATATCGGGATGTACAAAATCCAAGGCAGCCACGAAGCCCATCCACGCCAATTAGGAGGTAAACTTGCACTAATCGAGTAACCCGCCTAGCTCGGTAACACCGTGTCGCCTTACCAATGCCAATAATTGCGGATAGTGATTGAGAAAGCGGACCATGTTCTGATGCTCACCCATTCTAAAGGAATAGAACCAATCCCTTCTTCTTCTAGCAGTCGGTCTAACCGCTGTGGTTTTCCTTGCAGTAGTTCTTGTTCTTGCCATTTTATAACAAAATATAACTTAAATACTAACCAAAGGCGCATATATATATATAACTATCCCATTTTTAGACCAAAACTTATCACTTTTTCTTACAACACATTCATCTTTCATCATACTTTTTCAAACATATCACATCACATAAATACTCTTGTTCATATATACTATCGTCTGAAGGTATATCTTCGAACTGTTATACTTATACCAATTCTTGGTAGTATACGGCATCCTCGATGTCTGGTGTAGACTCGAATCTACGTATTCCCCTTTGCTCATTCTGTGGGCAATTTGTTGAGATATGTCATTTTTCCCCGCACGCCCAGCAGTTGCAATCCTTAATACTTTCATTAGCTCTAGTGTGAGCTCGTCTGAAAGTCTTCTTCGTGTAGGGAAAACATATGTTAACCCTCGCCCCGAGGATCTATCTTGGATATTTAATTCACCATACATTGATTATATTCCTAGCATGCGCCTATATAATTAATTGCAACACGTTGGGGTTTTCTCGTGTTTACCTTTGATCCGTCGAGGTGGATCGAACGGGATGAATGGATCGAGACTCGAGACTCGTGCTGACCTTCCGGATCGTATCTCGGTTGCCCAATCTCCAACGTCGAGTGAGGACGATCTATGGAGAATGCTTCGAAAATCACTCAATGCTCCATGGAACAACTTTCAAATTCTCACAAATGATAATGGAGTTCTCGAAAATATGCTAGGATTAATGAGCATTAACCTAGACTTTATCTCATACCTTATATTTATAATGCACCATACCTTAATCCCATAATCCCATAAATTACCATAATCCCATATGGAAATTACCATAATCCTATATGGAAATTACCATACTTTACCATAATCCTATATGGATTATTACCATAATCTTATATGGAAAGGATCTATGCATATACCATAAATATAATAATATCCTTGTGGATAAAGAGAATAAAATCTTGCCATGAGAGCTACTAGGGGCCCGATTTTGCATGAGCTACGGGCTGGATGGGCCACCAGGGATCAAATGCAAGGAATAAAGATGGGCCTCAAATAAATTAATTATCTTATGTTCACCCGAACATAAATTAATTTATAAACATTCGATCATGCCACTAGAGAATAATGTTGACTTACCCTTTATTACCGATGGTGAGTCGGGCTTGCACTTAGACATTACGAATCCCGTATTTAAGATATCGAACGTCCATTAATTATTTATAGCAACTGATCGCTTAAAATAATTAATATCTTTAATTCCTTAAGTAGTACCACTCAACCTCATTATTGTACTTGAGCTAACTCAACTGCGGGGTTTAGTACAATAAACCTTTGAGCTCCTTAAGGGGCGTCATCATCCTAAACGGATACGGTGACTCGACATGAGATAACTAGCGTGACATACAAGCACCGCCACCACCCAAAATACGAAGAATATTGGATTAGAACATATAACCCTCACCCATAACAAGTCAGTGATGGTCAAGAACTCATACTCACCTAATACCTTATCGAGGTTTAGATCATCGTAAGTCACCGAGATCTTGGTTCTTGCGGTCGAAAGAAGAACTCAACTCATCGTGATCCTTCATACGTCGAGACGTATCCGGCATAGACAAGCAACTAAGTCAAGTCACTTCTTATCTATACGCAGCCTAAACCGACAACTCGTCCTCAAGTTGTCTCACCAGTGAAACTTTTATATCTCATTAAGCTTGACCAATCATACGGACTTACGTGATCTTCTACACATCGATGATCTAACTTATAAATGAGATAAGGGGACACAGATATATGCAATCAAGTATTCAAATCGATAGGAGATTGTAATAGTGGTAACGAAAACATTGTATACAAGCTCAACCAAACTGCTTTCGAGATACAAATCCAACAATCTCCCACTTATACTAAAGCAAACTTTTAGTATACAATGTGTCTCTACTAGCTATTACAAACAAAACCATCACTTTGCTTCTTCCACTTATACAAAAGTTTCCTTTCTAAGTGGGTGCCATCTAGCGCAATTCAAGTCCCAGGCGTAGACTAACGTGTCCATCGCGATTCAAGACGTTTTATAGCGGCGGGCTCTTCGTGAATGGATCCGCTAGATTTTCCGTCGTATCAATCTTTTCAATCAAGACGTCACCTCGCCTAACGATTTCTCGTATGACATGGTACTTTCTCTCTATGTGTTTGGTCGCCTTGGGGTCCGTGGTTCCTTCGAGTTTGCCACTGCACCGAGTTATCACGATGAAACTATGATACTCTTGGGCAAACCAGTACCACACCTAGATCCATGAGGTAGTTCTTGAACCATACTGCCTCCTTAGAAGCCTCCGGCGGCTACATATTCGGCTTCCATGATAGAGTCCGCAATGCATCATTTGCTTTGCACTCCGCCAGATACGACTCCACCTCCCAAGGTAAACACATAACCCAAGGTTGACTTTTTCTCATCACGGTCGACTTAGAAATCCGAGTCAGATAACCCAAAGGCATTATACTATCTACATGGTAAACTAGCCTATAATCTCGAGTCCTTTTCGGTACTTGAGTATATGCTTCTTGCGCATCCAATGAGCTTGTCCAGGTTAGATTGATATCTAGTTACTATGCTACCGCATGCGGATATCGAGCCTCGTGCATAGCATTGCGTACATGAGACTTCCTACGGTGGGCGTAAGGAACTTGTCTTATTTTCTCTATCTCCTTCGCGGTCATAGGTGATCTGTCTTGATAAAGGAACGCCATGTGCGAAAGGTAGCAATCCTTTCTTGGCGGTGCGCATACTAAAACGAGTAATCACGATCAATGTAAGGCGCTGAGATAAGCTCAACATTTTATTCTTGCAATCTCGGTAAACCTTGATCCCAAGAATGTACTGCATCTCCTAAGTCTTTCATTTGAAACCGATCGGATAGCCAACTCTTTACGTCGATAACGACTTCACGTTGTTGCCAACTAGAAGAATGTCATCTACGTAAAGTGAAAGAAATACCACATCACTGTTGACATCTAACCGATACACACAACTCTCGCTGAGCAACTGGGTAAATCCATAGGACTTTACCACCTCGTCAAAGCGTAAGTTCCATGATCGGGAGGCCTGCTTAAGTCCATAAATGGATTTCTTAAGCTTCCATACTAGATGCTCTTCACCCTTTACCACATAACCTTCGGGTTGCTGCATATAGATGTCTCTACCTTCCTCAAGGTAACCGTTTAGAAAAGCGGTTTTAACATCCATTTGCCAAACCTCTGGGTTCCAGTGGTGCTATGGCTAGAAGAATTACGATGGACTTGAGCATTGCTACGAGCGAAAGGTCTCATCGAAATCGATGCCCTCAATCTGAGTGTACCCTTTCGCCACAAGCCTGGCTTTAAAAGCCGAAACCTCTCCATCGGAATCTCTCTTCCTTTTGTATATCCACTTACTGCCTATGGCTTCCTTTCCATCTGGTAGAGGTGTCTTTTCATATACATCCATAGCCGTTATGGACTCCATTTCTAAGTCCATAGCGGTGTGCCATGATCTTGCATCAATGTTTTGTATCGCCTCCTTGTATGTCCATGGGTCGATAATTGCCTGTTCGTTTCCTGGGACTAAATCCAAAGATTCTCCCACGAACATAAATCGCTCGGGTTGACGAACAACCCTCCCACTACGACGAGGTTCTACATGCACAATGGCAACGGTGGGTGCAGAAACTTGTGGTTCTCTATCTTGCACAACTTCTTTGGTAGGTACCACTTGCATGGTCGGTATCTCGGTGGAACTCGACCCACTTCAATTTCTTGAAGTATCTGGTGTCGATCCCTCCCACTAGACTCGACATCTCGTACCTTTGGCCTAATCGGTGGCGGAATACGATCATCTTCTAATTCTTGAAGAATGATTTCAACTTTGGACTTATGATTCTTCATATAATCCTCTTCTAAGAATCGGGCATTAGTGCTAATAATGACCTTCTGATCCTTAGGACTATAGAATAAACCACCTTTCATTCCTCTAGGATATCCAATAAACAGCCTTGCGTCGGATCTAGCCTCCAACTTGTCAGCCTTCTTGTTCAGCACGTGTGCTGGACTGCCCCATATCCTTATGTGGCTTAAACTGGGCTTGCGCCCAAACCACAACTCGAAAGGGGTCTTTTCGACTGACTTGGATGGTACTAGATTTAGCAAGTATGCCGCTGTTTCTAAGGCATACCCCCAGAACGAAATAGGCAATGTTGCATAACTCATCATTGATCTAACCATTTCCAAAAGAGTCCTATTTCTTCGCTTTGACACACCATTTTGTTGTGGTGTGCCGCGTGAAGTCTTGTTGGGAGGTAATCCCATACTTCACTAGATAGTCCATGAACTCGTTCTTGAGGTATTCGCCACCGCGATCGGACCGCGATGACTTGATACTCTTACCAAGCTTCGTCTCCACTTCCGCTTTAAACTCTTTGAATTTCTCAAAGCATTCGGACTGCGGTGAAGCGGTATACGTATCCGTACCTTGAGTAATCGTCGATGAAAGTGACAAAATACTGTACCCTCCACGAGCTTGTGTGGACATTGGTCCACACAGTCGAAATGGACTAACTCTAACATTTCTTTGGCTCTATAACCGCCGCTTTGAAGGGTGCAGTCGACATCTTACCTTCTATAGAGGATTCGCAGATCGGGAATGGAGTAGCGTGAGATTACCCAACGCCCATTCTTAGCCGCCTTTGGATCCTATTTAGATTGATGTGACCTAATCTAAGATGCCGAGAGAAATGTGGTGTCATCTTCTTGAAAACTTTCTCTTTCTAGGGTTTGAAGAAGATGCAACATAGTTATAGGTATTATGTTTTGCGAAATAGTATAAAGCGAATTATATAAAGTGCCAACATAGATAACCGTCATTTCTTATGATAGAAACACCACTATCAAAAATAACAAAATATCCATGAGTAAATAGTTTGAAACAGAAACAAGGTTCATGAAAATCCGGCACATATAAAGCGTCTTTTAAAACTAAAAATGTTCTCTCAAACATAAAGTAACATCTCCATTGCAGCGGCCTCGACTTTCGCCGCGTTGCCCATGGAGATCGTTATCTCGCCATTACTCGACTCCTTGTCGCGGGAACCCTCGCAGGTGTAACAAACATGATCGATCGCGCCGTGTTTACTACCCAAGAATGGGTAGAACAAGTTGCTAAACATGTTTACATTACTAAAGCAAGCGGCGTACCTTGAGCCTTGAGCATAGGGCACTTAGCCTTCCAATGCCCGTCTTACCGCACTTGAAGCACTTGCCGCTTCCTTTGGCTTCTTCAAGCCTCCGGTGGCAGCCATGTTCTTGCTCCCATTACTCCCACTATTTCCTTGCCTCTACCACCTTTGGTGCCCTTTTTCTTTTCCATTTTGCAATGAAAATTTGGGCCCTTAGATGTGCTAGCAAGAGCATGTGCTCATTGCCCATAACTCCTTCCGCACCACGAGATCATTAAGCAACCGACTAAGTGTATACTCGGTCTTGCTCATGATCGCATTCACGCCGAAAGTTCTCAAAAGACTTGGGCGGTGTATTGAGGATGATATCGACCTTGGCTTCGTCAATACCTCCTCCCAACCGATCAAGACTATCCATGAGATGAGTCGTGTGGAGACATGTTCATGGACCGAACTTCCTTCTTCCATCTTACACGCCAAGATTTCTCTCATTGTGTGGAAGCGGATCGTCCGATCCGATCGCCCAAACTTACTCTCGAGACTTGACCAAATATCGATCGCGTCTACCATCGATCGATGTTGCGAATGCAAGACTTTGGACATAGTAGTCATCATATAGCATTTAGCCATATTGTTTGACTTATTCCAAAGTCTCGCTTGACTCATTGCTCATTAGTCGATCGTCGATGGGCATCGGGTTTAGGAGTAGTGAGAACAAACATGTGTTCTTCAATGATAAAAGATATTCCATGTTTCGTTTCCACTCGATAAAATTTGGACCGATAATGGATTTTGTGCGAGCATATTGATAATCGGCGTAAGAGACATATCGAAAACGATAATGTAAACACATAAGCATACGATCGCATATAATTCGTAACAATAATATTGTAACCTTTTGATAAAACAATATTAATTGAAACCTCCAATCGCCCAAGGAATCCCACATGCAAGCTACGCGTGTGGACGTTACACATGAACCCCTTGACCAGAATAAAATATACCTTTTAGTCGTTTAATTTCAATCCATGTCAACTTATCCATTTGAAAAATGAAATTAACGATTGGACCTTACTAGACCACATCACTATCACAAGAAGGGACTTCGTGGGAAGTTGTACTTGAGGTGATGTCTAAGCAATGACCTCATTTTTAACAGCAGAAAACGAATTCTTAGAATTAGCATACTCACTAGGACCATACCGCTTCCAATTCAAATTCTTTTGTTATCTCATTTTATATCTATCTCTAGAGAACTTATGAAAATCGCACATGCAAGCCACGTATGTGGACGTTTACACATGAAACTCCCACTTCTCAATAGATTTAAAATGTTTTATTTAGAAATCTCATCTAACAAACTTATGATAAGCAGTGCAAGCAAGCCCACGCGTGTGGGCGTTTACTCACGATCGTATCACTTTGTTTAGAGATCAAAAGTGGAGGTCTTGATATTTTAATTTAAAAATTAATTTGTCGGTTTGCTTGCTTAGTCTTTTGTTCAAAAGGTTTGTCCATGCGGATCACGTAATCTAGCATGCTTTTCTATAGAACTCAACATGTAAAACATGCTCGCGAAATTCTAAAAATATGCTTGAAAACGCGATAAACCTAGCATGCTTACTATGCGCACCCAATTACGAAAACACTTAAGGTTTGTCAACATAATTTAAACATACATAGCATGCTACTGCATAATTTAAACATCCACGACATGCAATGAGCGATAAAAATAAAATAAAACGTTCATCGTGGCCCATCGTGGAATCGCACTTTCTAGCCTAATCTATTACATAGAATTGCAAAGTCTGATCTTTATAATCTTCAACGAAAAAAATACTGGCCTCGCGTGCGGGCACGGACGGATTCAAAACGGGCCTCGCGTGTGCGGCGCGGACGGACTCGTCAAACAGCGATTCGGTGGAAAACGGATGCGGGCTCGGCCCGTCACGCGCGGCGGCGTCCTGGCGCCGTGCTGCGCGCTGCGTGCGCGAGCGCCCGTCGCCCGCGCGCGTCGCGACCGTTTTCCCTCCGTCTCGATCTGGCCGCTTTCGTCTTTCGTTTTACTTTTACGAGATAAGATTTACGGAAAAATAAATCTAATCTAACCACGGATTTTCTCGTGGTGAAAAACAAAATCGACAAAATAAAAAACGAGCCACGATGAGCAGCATGATTCACAATTAATATATTGCACACGTAATAATCAAACGTGAATTAATCCAGCGAGCGAAGATTACGATCCGGTGCTCGATACCAGTGTTGGGAAAACTATGTTTAGCCTCTCCCGAGGATCTATCTTGGATGTTTAATTCACCATACATTGATTATATACCTAGCATGCACCTATATAATTAATTGCAACACGTTGGGGTTTTCTCGTGTTTACCTTTGAAACTGCCGAGGCGAATGGATCGAGACTCGTGCTTTGACCTTCCGGATCGTATCCGGTTGCCCAATCTCCAACGCCGAGTGAGGACGATCTATGGAGAATGCTTGAAAAATCACCCTCAAGCTCTCAAGAATTTTCAAAATCTCTCAAAGGACGAACCCTCAAATTCTCGAAAATAATGATGATGATTATTAATCATCGACCCAGATTTAATCTCTTACCTCATATTTATAATGCATTACCATAATCCTATATGGAAATTACCATAATCCCATATGGAAATTACCATAATCCTTTATGGAAAGGATTATTACCATAATCCTATATGGAAAGGATTATTACCATAATCCTATATGGAAAGGATCTATGCATATCCCATAAATATAATAATATCCTTATAGGATAAAGAGAATCAAATCCTTGCCTTGTAGAGCATAGGGGCGCCGATTTTGCCTAGCTTACGGGCCTGGATGGGCCAGCCCAGGGATCAAATGCAAGGAATAAAGATGGGCCTCAAATAAATTAATTATCTTATGTTCAGCCCAGAACATAAATTAATTTATAAACATTTATTCATGCCACTAGAGAATAAATGCTGACTTACCCCTTTATTACCGAAGTTGAGTCGGGCTTGCACTTAGACATTACGAATCCCGTATTTAAGATATCGAACGTCCATTAATTATTTATAGCATTCTGACTGCTTAAAATAATTAATATCTTTAATTCCTTAAGTAGTACCACTCAACCTTATTATTGTACTTGAGCTAACTCAACCTGCAGGGTTTAGTACAATAAACCTTTTGAGCTCCTTAAGGGGACGTCATCATCCTAAACGGATACGGTGACTCGATACAGATAACTAGCATGACATACAAGCTCTGCCACCACCCAAGATGCGGAGAATATTGGGTTAGAACATATAACCCTCACCCATAACAAGTCAAAGTGATGGTCAGCAACTCATACTCATCTAATACCTTATCGAGGTTTAGATCATCGTAAGTCACCAAGATCTTGGTTCTTCACGACGGTCAGATAGAAGAACTCATCTCACTGTGATCCTTCAATACGCCGAGACGCATCAAAGATATACAAACAACCAAGTCAAGTCACTTCTTATCTATACCGCAGCTTATACCGACAACTCGTCCTCAAGTTGTCTCACCGTGAAACTTTTATATCTCATTAAGCTTGACCAATCATACGGACTTCGTGATCTTCTATACAATCGTATGATCTAACTTATATATGAGATAAGGGACACGATATATGCAATCAAGTATTCATTTCAGATAGGAGATTGTAATAGTGGTAACAGGAAACATTGTATACAACCTTAACCAAAATTGCTTTCAGTATACAAATCCAACATACACAAGCTCGAGGAGGGTACAAATATATTGTCACTTTCATTGACGATTACTCAAGGTATGGATATGTATACCTATTTCACCGCAAGTTTGAATGCTTTGAGAAATTCAAAGAATTTAAGGCAGAAGTTGAGATGAAGCTAGGTAAGAGTATCAAGTCACTACGAACTGATTACGGTGGCGAATACCTCAGTAACTATTTTATGGACTATCTGGTGCATTGTGGGATTATATCCCAACTCACTACACCGGGTACACCACAACAAAATGGTATGTCGGAGCGAAGAAATAGGACTCTCTTAGAGATGGTTAGATAAATGATGAGTTGTGCAACTTTGATTATTTCATCCTAGGGGTATGCCTTAGAAACAACGACTTATTTTCCCAATCTAGTACCTTCCAAGTCAGTCGACAAGACCTCTTTCGATCTAGGTAATCCCGTTACGAAATTGGGAGGTAAATTTGGAATATCTGTCCGAAGTAATCGAGATTGGCACTCCATGTAACCGAACAATTTCACGAACGTAAATTTGTGCTAGTTTATCGGCTCCATATGTCATAGGAATCGGAATGAAATGAGCACTCTTTGTTAGCCGATCCACTATCACCCAAATCACTGTGTTTTCCCGCTTCGATCTAGGTAATCCCGTTACGAAATCCATAGCTACGTGGTCCCATTTCCACTCAGGAATTTTCGAGGGTTGCAACTTTCCATACGGCATTTGATGCAATGCTTTAACTTGTTGACAAGGCAAGCATCGTTCAACATATGACGTTATTTCTTGTTTCATTCCCGTCTAAACAAACTTTTGCTTGAGATCTTGATACATTTTCGTACTCCCCGGGTAAGCGGTATACAGAAACATTGTGAGCTTCACTTAAAATTTCATTTTTCAGCTTTTCATTATTGGGCACGAATATACGATTAACTAACATAATCGCATTATCTCCAGCTTCATGATATTCTTGATGATCTCCAGTTCTAATTCTCTCTCGCAATCTTTCGATTTGTGCGTCTTGTCGTTGCGCCTTAATTATTCGAGCTCTTAAATTTGGTGTCACCACTAATGCTGCTACAATTTCTTGAGTAGTTGCAAGTGGTACTACCACTTCTAGCTTCATTCTTTCAAATTCTTTCAATAATTCTTCCATCCCGGTTAGTAAGAACCCTAACCTTTCTTGACTTTTTCTACTCAAAGTGTCGGCAACAACGTTTGTCTTTCCCGGATGGTATTTAATTTCACAATCATAGTCCTTGACTAACTCGAGCCACCTTCCTTGCCGCATATTTAAATATCTATACTCGAAAAAGTATTTCAAGCTTTTGTGATCAGTGAAGATTTCACACTTTGATCCATATAAATAATGTCTCCATATCTTCATTGCATGGACCACTGCGGCTAACTCCAAATCATGGGTAGGATAATTGAGTTCATGGGGTCTCAATTGTCATTAAGCATAAGCGATCACTTTCCCTTCTTGCATAAGAACATATCCTAGCCCATTTCTCGACGCATCAGTATAAATAGTGTATCATTTCTCCTGATCAGGTACTATCAAAATAGGAACGGTGGTCAATCTATCTTCGAGCTCTTGAAAATTGTCTTCACATTCCCGAGTCCATTGAAATTTCACTCATTTCTTCAACAACTGCATCATCGGCCTAGCTATTGTAGAAAATCCTTCGATGAATCTTCTATAATAACCTACTAAGCCCAGAAAACTTCGAATCTCATTTGGAGTTGTAGGCGATTTCCATTCTTGAACAACTTGTACTTTCATATGATCAACTTTAATTCCTTCTGCCGTGACAATATGCCCAAGGAAATTCACTTCTCTCAACCAGAATTCACATTTACTGATTTTAGCATATAGCTTCTCGGTCCTTAACTTCTCCAAAACGGTTCTTAAATGCATTTCATGCTCTTGTTCGCTCCTCGAATATATCAAAATATCATCAATAAACACTAGTAAAAATTTATCGAATATTCATGGAAAACACGATTCATAAGATCCATAAACACCGCAGGAGCATTGGTCAATCCTAACGGCATCACTACAAACTCATAGTGTCCGTATCTTGTCCGGAATGCAGTTTTGGGTATATCTTTTGTTTTAATCTTCACTTGATGATATCCCGACCTTAGATCGATCTTTGAAAATACACTCGCTCATCTTAACTGGTCAAACAAATAATCTATCCGGGGTAGCGGATACTTGTTCTTTAGAGTTAACTTATTCAGCTCTCGATAATCGATACACATTCGCAAGTAATCGCTCTTTTTTTTAAAAAAAGAGCAGCCCTCCCAAGGTGACGCTCGACCGAATGAATCCTAAGTCCAAAAGTTCTTCAATTGGATTTTCAATTCTTGTAACTCCTTAGGAACCATTCGGTATGGTGCTTTTGAAATTGGTGCCAAACTAGGTTCGAGGTCAATGGAAAAATCCAACTGTCGATCTGGCGATAATCCCGGTAACTTTTCTAGGAAAACATCCTGATATTCTCTTACAATCGGTAAATCTTCTATTTTTCTTTCTGTCTTGCTCCCCTCATTCAAATATACAAAATAAGCATGATTCCCTTCACCCTTCATCAATTTATC
This sequence comes from Salvia rosmarinus, assembly GCA_036937905.1. NCBI lineage: Eukaryota > Viridiplantae > Streptophyta > Magnoliopsida > Lamiales > Lamiaceae > Salvia > Salvia rosmarinus. The sequence continues at coordinate 20,116,631 of CM072824.1, read as the reverse complement.
TACTTGAAAGGTTGAAATTACTGGAACTCGTCTTTTTCTTTCATCAATTCCGTAAAAAGAAGTAGGTTTTTCCCTGGCGGTGAATGCTATTTCTTGTTGTTCACAACGGATTGTTGCAAAATTCTTAGTTAACCAATCCATTCCTAAAATAATATCTACGTCTCTCATACACAAAAGACGTAACGATTCAGCTCTCAATCTGAGTGACCCTATCTCAAATTCTAAGTTAGGACACACTTGGTTAACTACCGTCGTCCCACCTAATGGGGTAAGCACTTTAAAGCTCATATCTGCTTGTTTTATAGGAAGATCAAGATTATCTACGCATATGGTAGAAATAAAGGAATGTGATGCTCCAGTATCAAATAAAACAATGATAGGCACACCTTTTAGTCGAGCCATACCTGTCAAATTGCCAAGACTCTTCTCAGGTTGTTTCTGTTTTAGCGCATATGCTTTCTGATGTTGTAGTTGTGGTTGAGAAGATTGAGTTTGCATTTGTGAAAAGGAAGTATCCGGACTATGTAGCAGAGGTGGTTGAGGAAATTGATACTGGAATTGCTGAGGATATCCAGTAATAGCTTTCATTTGTTGCATTGGCCTAGAGGATCTTGGCCGTTCACCACGTCCGGAGAATTTAGGTTTATAGGGACAAGTGGATGAGAAATGACCAAACTGTCCACAAGTATAACAATTATTGCTTCCAAATCTGCAGACGCCTGAGTGTACTCGATTACATTGTGGACAGGTTGGTGGTCTTGTTGGATTTTGAGAAGGTTGGAATTGTACTGGAAATGATGGCCGAAATGGTCTCGACCGAGTCGGCCCTTGTTTCAGGAATGGTTTCTTACTTGGGAATCCTTTACTTTCCCACTTATGTTTGCCTTTGAACTTCTGCTCTGCTTGAGAAAATTTTGGTGGAGCAAAACTCTGAGATAAACTAGGGTTAGCTTCCACAGTAGTTTTCTCAGTTTGTATCTCCATTTCCATGTCTAATGCCCGATTCGTAGTTTCAAATACGACATCGGTGGTTGGGCACCAAGATAATTCAATTTACATCGCATGATCGAAATGGAACATCTCCGCCATCTTCTCGTCAGTCTCCACTTTGTAGGGTGCATATCGGGACAAAGTACAAAATTCTCGATCATATTCTGCTACACTCCTGCTGCCTTGCTTCAAATTCATAAACACCATTTCTTTTTGCTTCCGATAAATTCGTGGGATAAACTTTGCGTATAACTCTTCCTTGAATTGTTCCCAAGTGAAATTAGCTAACTGTTCAGGAGCAAGAGTCTTTTGCAGCGCTTCCCACCAGAAGTCTGTTGGTCCTTTCAGCAAGAAGGATATACATAGTAGACATTCTTGATCATTGCATTCCAAGAACTTGAATATTCTTTACATTACTTGTACCCACTCTTCGGCTTCTGCGGGATTACCAGCCCCAATAAAGTTTGGTGGGTTTTTCCTGAGGAAAAGTTCAGCTATTTTGCGACTGGGTTGAGGAGATGTAGCATCAGGTATGTTTTCAGGAGTTGTTTCACTCCCTTGACCTTCAGAGATTGAGGTTCTTCTTCGGACGGCATACTGAATTCAAAAGAAGAATATAATATTTGCAATAATTGGTTGAACATCAATGCAAAGGAATAAAGGTTCATTTTATAACTAAATTCATGTGTAGGGAAGTTTAACATATAAGTCATTCAATCACAACAATAACAAACAATAATGCCATATAATTCACATTTTATATCAAAGAAAATTGCCTCCCCGAGGACTTTTACAAAAGACAAATATGCCTCAATGATACTTGGGGCTGATAGCACTGCTTCCCTGAGTACTGTATAGCACACATAACTTTTATATACAACATGCTTCACCTTTCTATTAACACTTATTACTATATGTACATAATCTACCACATTTCTCTCAATAATTACTTAACTAACTATTAATCAGTCTTAATAACTATAATCTTAACTTGCATCGGTATCATCATCAAACTTTTTCTGTTCTTCAGGTGTTTCTGATTCAGGTTCCTCTGATGTAGAGTGGCAGCCAGTGGATGAGCCAGCAGGTTTCCCAGGAGTAGGAAGAGATGGATCAGCAACAGATGACATCTCACTGATGGGCAAAGGCTGCAAACTCGAAGGACCAACAGAAAACTGACACTCAAATTCGATGGTTGTATTAACTGAAATGGGTGATGAAATACTTTCTGGAGGAGGGATAAATGGAGTAACTGGGGGTGATGGAGAACTCAAAGCAAAAGGGTGACCATACAGTTCTAGGTCAATAGAAGTCAGTTCAGATTCTATACGATGTTCATAATCAAAAGGATAGTTTGATACAATGATCGAATCCAAATCAGAACTATACTCATTGGGTTCATCAGTATCAAGTTCATTTCTACTCGTATCTGGGGCTAGGATGTCATCCAGAATTTGATGGACTGCAGGGATAAAACAATCTAAGGAAGGATACTGACCAGGAGGAGGATTCTTATTCAAACTGAACTGTTCTTTAATAAGGTCAACAAAACCAACAAGATTACCAGTGACTCTGGTTTCCATATCAGGATGTACAAAATCCAAGGCAGCCACAGAAGCCCATCCACGCCAATTAGGAGGTAAAGCTTGCACTAACTGGAGTAACCTGTCTAGCTCAGTAACACCGTGCTGCTTTACCAATGCCCATAATTGCAAATACTGATTGAGGAAGCGGACCATGTTCTGATGCTAACCTTTTCTAAAGGAATAGAAACAATCCATTCTTCCTCTGGCAGTCGGTCTAACCGTTGTGGTTTTCCTTGCATTAGTTCTTGTTCTTGCTATCCTATAACAAAATATAACTTAAATACTAACTAAAGGCGCATATACATATAACTATCCCTTTTTTTTAGACCAAAACTTCTCACTTTTCTTACAGCACATTCATCTTTCATCATACTTTTTCAAACATATCACATCACCTAATTTTACATCATACACATCAAAAAATTTCCATACATGCATATTCAATGCTTTTCATAACAAATCATAACTTCTCTTACCTGGTTGAGCTGGAGAGATGGATTTGGAATGCTGAGCTACTATCAAGTTCTTTCTATTTTTAAGACTCAAGGTTTGCAAAGAAAGGTTGGCTCAAGAAAGAAAGATTCACGGTCCGTAATCTAACAAGCGCTCGATACCATTCTGTCACGACCCGACTACTTAATTAAATAATTAACTAAGTAATCAGGCTATGACTAGGTTGGAATAAGAACATATTAATTTCTAACTTGAACATCTCCAAGAATCAAACGAGTTTAACTAACTAATTGACAACCAACATAAAGATCAAGGTTATACAACTTTAACATACAAAAGAGATTGTCATAAGTTATCAACAAGATCAGATGAGTTTAACAACGGAAGGATGGATGAACGTCATGTGTGAAGACATGACATTCAGGCATAATAATTACAACAAAAGAACCCCTAGCTCAGCTTTCTCTTCCATCGTCATCTCCGAGCTCAACCTGCATATGAACAAAAATACAGAGTGCTGGTACCAACAAGTACTCAGTGGGTTATCGCCAAAATGAAACTTTATTAACTTACCGAACTTTACTCAATGCCTGGGCTAACATAAATAATACCTGAATTGATTTTTATTAGCATCACAACTTATAAAATGTAACGATGCCATCTCATGTAATATTATGCTATGCCAATAATTATCTTCCTGTGTTGGATCCGAAGGTTACCAATCATAGTCCTGCCCTATCTATGTTCTTCGGTAATGAGAAGTAGGCCTCATTCTCAATACCATGACCGATATACACAATCATAAACTTCCCGATCATTACCGGTCTACACAACTATAACTTCCCGGTCATTAACATAATTCTTCCGTAGATAGGTAACATGAACTTATTTTCAATCAATATCATGATCTTATGCTCCTCAAGCAACATGATCTTATATTCAACAAGTAACATAATCTTATGCTCAACAAGTAACATGATATTATGCTCAATAAATAACATGATTTTATTTCCAACATATCGAAAGTCAATATTTCACAATAATAAGTAAGATATAAATGAAATATTCAATATCAAACACACATTAGTGAAAAGAAAATCCATCTGGATATCGTCACTCTATGATGTCCTCATTCTCGTCCTTCAGGATTCCTTTATCATTGCTTGACCCTTGTAATTAAAATAATTATCGATCTTAGCAACATTCTTAGTTTTACCAATTTCCAAAATTTAAGTTAGGTTATTACATCCCTTAATATCTTATGTCCTTAGTAAACTTTAATTTTAATAATTTACATAACTTGCCATAATCAAAGGAATTTAAGTAACATATGCTTAGTTTCATCAATGCTAACATTTTAAACCTTAACTTAAGGCAATCAAGTGATCAAATCTTACTTATACACTTATCATAAATTTACTAATTTAATTCTCAAAACATCTTATTAATTCACAAATTCTAACAAAATTTCGGCAGAGTAAATTTTATAAAATGAATCGCCATTTTATTTCCAACTCAACCAAATTCATCCAAACTCCACCAAATCATCATCATATGCCTAAATATATACTTAGAAACTTAAAACATGTTCAAACCATTCAATTTCTTTCATATTCAAAGCATGCCCTTCAACCACCATATTATGTAATTAAATGAATTTTTCAATCTATAACCAATTCAATTCAAAACAACTCACATTCATATTCATTTATCATCAATGATCATCAATCCATAGTCAATTTCAATCTTAATCAAACTCATCATATAAATTTAACAACTTAGCATAAACTTTAATATTTCAACTTTCAATATATAAGTCCATAAAATCCTATAAATTCAACTTAAACATTATTTATATCCTAGATCTCAAAAATCATATCAAATACATCAAATAAAATCAAGAAATCAAAGATCATTCAACCTCATAATTTTTGAAAATGAGGGATAATATATACATTCAATTCATTCCAATTTCTTTTACTAAATCATGTTTATTTTCACTTAATTACACATATCTAAACTCAATTTAATCAAATCATAACAAATAATTAACATGCAAAATTAGAGTTTATGCATGCTTACTTTAATTCACCAACTTCATGAATTTCAAGAATTTAAACCATAGATTATGATATTTAAACATCATAAGCAATAAGAAATCAACAAACATAACAAAAATTAAACAATTCAACCTTAAACTAAACATTGAAATTTTTGAAAACCCTAATGTGGAAGAACATCATGTTCATCAATTTTAATCACAAAAACATGGATTAAATAGAGTGCTTACCTTCTTTGGAGTGATTTTCACTTAATTAAGCACTTAAAATTTGGATTAAAAGTGAAGAAAATTTTGTGTTTGTGTGTTTAGTGTGTGTGTCAAAAATGGGAGGGAGAAAGAGCTTGAAGATGATCTTGAATGAATATAGTTCTAGAAGTTGTATCTATATAGCTTTATTCATTTATTTATTTATTTATTTATTTATTTTCTTTTTGTTAAAATTTTTGAAAATTTATAAATATTCCTCAAAAATTACTAATGTTGGACATTAATATTCTTTAATAGTATAAACTCAATTTTCTCATTAATATAAAGATTCAAAACAAATAAATAAATTATTGGAATAGAAACCATATAAATATAGATTTAATTTTTTCATATGCAAAAAATCAAATAATTATTCTATAAATTCATAAATTTCAAAACTTATAGAAAATAATTTCCTTACCACTAGATATTAATAAAATAAATTTATTTAAGCCATTTAATAGCTTAAACATTATTTCATTTCATTTTATAAATAAATCTCACATAAACAATAATTAATACATTTCTTTAGAACATTTTCTAGTTAATGAAAATTTTCATCCAAACACACAATATTAACCATATATCTCATATTTTATCATAATAAAACTTGTTTCTAAATAATCTCTACTTCTTCTAAATTCTATTCCTTCGATTAGCAATTAATCGAATTTCTATCGCTTACTAATTTATTATGCACTTCTTTATAAATTTTTAAGGATGCAATGCATTTAAGTCCCTAATTAATGCGTAATTAGGCTCTAATTAAGATTAAGAGATTTTCGGGTTACTACAAACAGTTACCTTAAGAAAGGTCAAGACATCTATATGCAGCAACCCGAAGGTTATGTGAAAAAAGATGAGGAACATCAAGTGTGAAAGCTTAAGAAGTCCATTTATGGACTCAAGCAATCTTCCCGATCATGGCGATCATGAAACTTATGCTTTGACGAGGTGGTAAAAACCTATAATTTTACCCGGTTGCCTAGCGAGAGTTGCGTGTATCGTTTAGATGTCAACGGTGACATGGTATTTTTTGCACTTTACGTAGATGACATCCTTCTACTTGACAACAATGTGAAGCTATTATCAGACGTAAAGAGTTGGTTATCCGATCGCCTGGATGAAAGACTTAGGAGATCAGCAGCTGCATTCTTGGGATCAAGGTTTGCCGAGATCGCAAGAGGATGCAACTCGCTAATCAGCATCCCTATACTTCAGTTCTTCAGACATCATTTGGCCTTCCATCAATATTCAGTTCTTCAGTCTGCGTTCCTTCAGTTGAGCTTCTATCAGTTGTGCTGATATTGATACTCTTGTCAGTAAGGCTGACTTCAGTACTGCTTGAACTCCTTTAGTCTTGGGCCTGTCCAAGCTGGTAGTTCTACTGCTGAAACTTATAATAAAAACATTTAACTCTAAAACAAGTCAGTAACATTAGTTACATCAACAAAGTAATCATCAAAGGTTTTGAGATCTAATCAAAACACAAAGTTAAGATAGATTAATTTTCAATAACTTAGGAATTTTCCCAACATTGTTCGATTATTTCATAAAAGATACTATTATTTAAAAAATTATAAAATATTAGTGAAATTGATGCTAAAAATTAGAAATTAAAAAAAAACAACTATAATTGTGTGAATAGTGTCACACATTGATCATATTATTTAATTATTTTACCTAAGATCGATTCAAACGATCTTAATCACTAGTTTAAATTAATAATTATTTAATTTATTTAAAATGTTCGCATACATCATATATGGATAATCCTAAATCCTTAAACCCCTATACTCATAAACCCTAAATCATAAACCCTATACCCTAAACCCCTAAATGTTTAAACCCCCTAAACTAGTAAACGACGACAACAACAACAACAACAACAACAACAACAATAATAATAATAATAATAATAATAATAATAATATATAAAAATTTAATTAAAAATAGACTAATTATATCTTCATAACTATAATTATGTTAATAGTATTACACAATGATCATATTGATGAAGCTTTATCATGTTTTCATTATAATCATCTTTATTTCAAAATATTTCAACTAAAAAGTTTCTAAGCCTGTACTTATTTCGATTCATTGATTATTTAACAATATCATTGAGCTTCCTAATAACTTTGTTGATTAACTGAATATTTATTTAACATCAAAATAATCAAAGATAAGAGCAAATTTATATAAAATCAATTTGTTTCAATAAGTTAATATAATTGTCATTGCTAGACAAAGTGATAAAGGACTAGAATTTTACGGGATTTGTCTTGAGTTCAAATCTTATTAAGCCCAACCTATTTTTTTATTATTAATTGTTGATAATTTTGGAAATAAATTACGTATATATCATAATTTTGAAAATCAAGGAATTTGAATTCATAATACTTACAAAAATTAAAGGACTTGAATATATTTTATTTCTAAATTAACGATGAGGATAAATATGTAAACTACTGATTCAAAAATGAATTAATTACTATACTTTTAAATTTATTTGAAAATGATTAAAAAAATCCTCATTATATACGTACCGGTAAATTTATCAATACTCATATATCTTTGAACTAAGTATACAAAATATCTTCCATATATTTTATTTCCTATTTTCAAACACACTTAAATCTACATAAATTTATTACATGACTAAAAGTTTAAAACCCAAACACAAAGGATAAGCCTCGGCGCGAGATACACGGAGTCGACACGTGCGACATCCAGACCAAAGTCTGGCACGCGTGGCATGGGCCCCACAGTAAAAAAGAAAAAGAAAAACCACACAAACAATAAAAAGAAAGAAAGGAAGGAGAGAGAGAGAACAAACTACACACTCAGAGAGTACAAATATACGCAGAAACACACATACATTCCCACTCCTGAACATTAAAAGAAAAAGGGAAACATAAAATAAATAAATTTCACACAGTACACGCAGTTGGCATTGATAAAGCAGATTCATCAGATCTCTCCCAGTGTCCCCCACCACCCTCTTTATTTATTTCTTTCTCTACCCATTTTTTTTAAATAAAATTTTTGTAAGAATTTCTTTTAGCTCTGTTAGGTGCTCTCTCTCTTTTTGTGTATTTGCCTTTTCTTTTTCCTTGATTCAAAAGAATCAAAAGGGAACAAAAACCCCTTATTCATCTTTTTTTTTTTAATTTGTGTGAAAGAAAGAGCAAGGAAATTGCAAAAAAGAATTTTTTTTTTTGCTCTGTTTAGGAGCTCTCTGGTTTTGTGTATTTGCTTTTTCTTTTTCTTGATTCAAAAAGGCAACAAAGAACAAAAACCCTTCTCTCCTTTTTATTCCCTTGCTTTTCTCATTTTTTTTCTTTCTTCTTCTGCCTTCAGTTGTTTCAATCCATCTGTTGAAGAACCTTATCATGAACCTCAAGGTATATTCATATATATCTCTCAATCTTTTCACCTGTAGCTGTATCTTTATTTAAAGCCCTTTAGTTATTTGACTGTAAAACCACAAAACCATTAATTGATGGTCTGAGGAGAAAAATATGAGCTTTGGATGTTGCCTTGCTTAGGTCGTCAGCTTTGTTTTTTTGGGGTTTGGCGTTTCATATGGTGTTTGGGTTTTTTCTTTCTTTCCTTGTTTTGGTGTTGTTGTGGTTTTATTTTTGAAGATCTGAGCTACAAAGCTTTTGTTTTCTTTGTGGGTCGTGTGTATGTGTGTTTTTTACTTTTAAGTTTTATATTTTTTATGGAAATAAGTTGTGTTCATGTTATCTATCACTGATCAGCTGATCTTGAGTTTTTTTCTTGTTGTTCAACAGATTTTATGAACTCAGATCTGAAGCTTTGAGTTTATGTTTTGGGCTTTCCAGATTCTTTTCCTCAAGGTTCTGTACTTATCTAACTTTTAAAAAGATACCGATTTTGAGTTTGTTGTGCTTTGTTTCATATGATCCTGCGTTCAAATTGCTAGTTTGTTCCTTCGTTGAGGACTATATTTACCTGTGGAATGCTCTCGAATGCTTGTGCGATTCCATTAGTGCTTACTATTGTATTGTTGAGATTCTTGATTTCGGGGATGTGAGGGTTTGACATTTATTTAGAAGTTCTACTACAGTACTATGTGTATGTTCGTTTACGTTCTTGCCTCTGATTTTACGAACCCTCATTTTGAGTGGATTTTTTCTTGGTATGGAATCTTGATGAGTCAATTAGGATGGTAGTTTGTGTTTACTAATGCTTGCTTCTCATTTGTGTTGGTTGCACTTAGGTACGTGCTAATCATTCGTTTCTGTATCCCCATTTGTTCTTGCTTTTGTTCCACAGGTTTGAAGCACTCGCAGCATCATTGCTTCACGTGTTTGCCCTTACACAATTTTCTATATCAGGTTTTCATCCTAAACTAAATGAATAGTCTAGGCTGTTCTGTGTTTGAATTCGTAATTCTATAATTTCACTTAACTCGCTTTCTGTTTGTCGGTCATGTTAGTTGAGAGTTGCTTATCAGTAATATCTGTTAAGATCTATCTGGTGTTTTCGAGTTCAATAGTTGTAACCTGATTCCGGGTTTTGTACTATTACAGGTGTAAAGGAGGTTGAGAAAAATGCAGAGGCCGCCGCAGGAAGATTTCTCGTTGAAGGAAACCAACCCCCACCTCGGTGGGGGGAAGGTTACCGGAGATAAGCTGACGAGCACCTATGACCTCGTTGAGCAAATGCAGTACCTCTATGTCCGTGTTGTGAAGGCAAAAGATTTACCTGGGAAGGATGTTTCCGGTAGTTGTGACCCATATGTTGAGGTTAGGCTTGGAAACTACAAGGGCACGACCCGTCATTTTGAGAAAAAATCAAACCCAGAATGGAATCAGGTGTTTGCCTTCTCGAAGGAGCGGATTCAGGCCTCTGTCCTTGAGGTTTCTGTGAAAGATAAGGATTTCGTGAAGGATGATTTCATAGGTCGGGTTATATTCGATTTGAATGAGATCCCGAAAAGGGTTCCTCCCGACAGTCCCCTGGCCCCGCAGTGGTATAGGTTGGAAGACAGGAAGAGCGAGAAGGCGAGGGGCGAGCTCATGCTTGCTGTCTGGATGGGCACACAAGCCGACGAGGCATTCCCGGAGGCATGGCATTCGGATGCTGCGACGGTCAGCGGTGCTGATGGTCTTGCAAATATTAGGTCGAAGGTCTATCTCTCGCCTAAGCTTTGGTACTTGAGAGTAAACGTGATCGAAGCGCAGGACTTGCTGCCAAGTGACAAAAGCCGGTTTCCCGAAGTTTACGTGAAGGCCATCCTGGGAAACCAAACACTACGAACAAGAGTCTCGATGAGCAAAAGTATCAATCCTTTGTGGAATGAGGATTTGATGTTCGTGGCTGCAGAGCCATTTGAGGAGCCTCTGATTTTGAGTGTGGAAGACCGTGTTGCGCCCAACAAAGATGAGGTCCTGGGAAGATGTGGTATCCCGTTGCAGTATGTGGACAGGAGGTTGGATTACAAGCCTGTGAATACGAGATGGTTTAATCTCGAGAAACATATCATAGTCGAAGGTGAAAAGAAAAAGGACATGAAGTTTGCCAGCAAGATTCATGTGAGAGTTTGTCTCGATGGCGGCTATCACGTCTTGGATGAGTCGACTCACTATAGCAGTGATCTTCGTCCAACTGCTAAAGTGCTATGGAAGTCGAGTATTGGTGTTCTCGAGTTGGGGATTTTAAACGCTCAGGGGCTTTCTCCGATGAAATCAAAAGATGGGCGGGCAACCACTGATGCTTATTGTGTTGCCAAGTACGGGCAGAAGTGGGTCCGGACGAGGACGATCATCGACAGTTTCTCTCCGAAGTGGAACGAGCAGTATACTTGGGAGGTCTACGATCCTTGCACGGTCATAACTATTGGTGTATTCGACAATGGTCATTTGCATGGAGGGGATAAAGCCGGAAGGGATTCAAGAATCGGGAAGGTCAGGATTCGCCTTTCCACTCTGGAAACGGATCGCGTGTACACTCATTCGTATCCTCTTCTCGTCTTGCATCCCTCGGGGGTGAAAAAGATGGGAGAAATCCATTTAGCTGTGCGATTTACTTGCTCGTCTCTGGTAAATATGATGCATCTCTACTCCCAGCCGCTGCTGCCGAAAATGCACTACATTCACCCGTTAACTGTCAACCAGCTCGAAAGCTTGAGGCACCAGGCGACTCAAATCGTCTCCATGAGGCTGAGCCGTGCCGAGCCGCCTCTCAGAAAGGAGGTGATCGAGTATATGCTCGACGTGGGCTCTCATATGTGGAGCATGAGAAGGAGCAAAGCGAACTTCTTCCGGATCATGGGCGTTCTCAGCGGATTGATTGCTGTTGGAAAATGGTTCGATCAGATATGCAACTGGAAGAACCCGATCACTACGGTTCTCATCCACATCTTGTTTCTGATACTCGTCATGTATCCGGAGCTGATCTTGCCGACGATCTTCCTCTACCTGTTCTTGATTGGAGTGTGGTACTACCGATGGAGGCCGAGGCATCCGCCCCACATGGACACTCGCCTCTCTTGTGCCGACAATGCCCACCCCGACGAGCTTGACGAGGAGTTCGACACGTTCCCGACTTCCCGCCCCCCGGATATCGTGCGGATGAGGTACGATCGCCTGAGGAGCATCGCGGGGAGGATCCAGACAGTCGTCGGCGACTTGGCTACACAAGGGGAGAGGCTGCAGAACCTGCTGAGTTGGCGGGACCCTCGAGCCACGGCTCTGTTCGTCATCTTCTGCCTGATTGCGGCTGTCGTCCTCTACGTCACGCCGTTCCAAGTCGTGGCCCTCCTCACCGGATTCTACGTATTGAGACATCCGAGGTTCCGGTACAAGCTCCCATCAGTGCCCCTCAACTTCTTCCGAAGGCTGCCGGCGAGAACGGACTGCATGCTGTGAGCGGCTCGAGTTTTGTGGGGCGTCGAACTCTGTTTCTGGACTATCGCCGGCATAAAATATGTCGACGAGAAAGCTCGTTTGCTGTTTTGACAAAGTGCGTAAGTTATATATCAGATAAAAACTGTGTATTTGTGGAACTTTTAGGTTGTTTATTTATTTTTAAGGATCTGTGGTTTGATAAAGTGGTTATTTTGAGACAGATCCATGCTAATCTCTACTTCTTAGGTTGTCATTTAATTCAATCTGTTCTTGAACCCCAAGTATCCTTCATCTTTATATCTGAATTTAGAGTGAGATAAATGTCAAATTTTGCTAAAATTTGACCCTCTTTTCTCTCTCCATTTTGTTCAAGTTGTTTGTTATTTCCTAGTAAGTAGTTGCAATTATTTTTATGTGCGTTTGAAACCGGCATCGGTCTTTCGAATTTCAATTTTCTGTTACATATCGTATTAAATCTTTATTTAATTATTATTGTACGCTCGTAAATATATATATTTCTGGCCCATCTGTTGTTTCATATAAACATTAATAATTCAAGTGGGCATTATTTTATTTTTTATTTTTATTAAAGTAGGCATTAGTTTAGTTGTAAGAATAAAGAGTGGAGGCATAAAAACCTGTCTCCAGTAACCATGGCGCCACATGCTGTTTCCAGTTATCAGTTTTTGGACATTCCTTAAACAACAAACAAACAAATAAATTAATATTAGATGCCCAGTTTCCTGTGTTATGGAAGGCTATGCTATATCAAATGAAATCTACTAGGTGTTGCATCGATCTATTATTATTGATTGTTATTATAAAAGAGCGTATTTCCGCTACAAAAACAAATAAATAAAAGATTGTACTATTTTAGATGTCCTCAGTATTTCACATATGAACAATATTGATGAAATAGTAGTCACATAGAATATGTGGAGATAATATGAAAAATCATACCAAGATCTACATTATTTGCGTACAATTTTAAAAAATAAAAAATAAAAATATTACCCCTTTAATTTAGTGGGCATCGAATCAGCCCAAGCGTCATATAAGTTGGTTCAAATCATGTGCTACACTCGGACATATTTCTAAAGTTACGATGTTATAATTATTACCTTTTTTTTTGGCTGTGAATAGGTGAAAGATGTAATAAAGTTTTACATCGGGTAATTATATTCTTTCCCTACACCAAATACATTTATTTAATTATATTTTGGTATGTTCATAAAAAATATTTATTTTCATTTTTTGGAAACACTAACTTCACATTTGTATTCTATACATATTCACTTATTTACAAAAAAATCACTTATGTCTCACATTTTTATATCGCTCACATAACATGCACTAATGAAATAATGGCTCCACTCGGGCGGCCAAAGAAGCTGCTTGGAGCTGAAGGCATCTTGGATGTCTAAGCAAAAACAAACCTGTCCAAATTAAACCACTCACGGTGGTTCGGCTGGTGGTCCATCCACCTCTCGGACATGTACATCAGAAGGCTAATCCTACCGGTCCTTCCCCTCCACGTCCCTGCTGGATCACGTTGACCCGAAGGTACCACAGCTTAGGCGAGACGTACACCTTCACCTCACGTTTCTCCATGCACAGCGGCGGCATCCGAATGCCACGCTTCCGGGAACGCCTGCCATCTAATCCAAACCTCAAGCATAACATTGTAGGAAAAACTAATTTTAACACTCTCCCGATGATCTATCTTGGATGTCTAATTCACCATACATTGATTATTTACCTAGCATGCATCTATATAATTAATTGCAACACATAGGTGTTTTCTCGTGTTCACCTGCGAATTTGTCGGACAAGGAATTGAATCAAGACTCGTGCTTTGATCTTCTGGACTGTATCCCGTTTACCAAAACTCCAATACTGAGTGAGAGCAATCTATGGAGAGTACTGCAGAAATTCGCCTTCTTCCTCACACTTAGAATTTTCGAAAACCACAATAATGCTTCTTATGTTTTTCGAAAATCACACTAGCATTAATATACCCTGATTTTCTCTCACCTTATATTTATAATGCAACCCTAGATCCTATTAGGATAGGATCTCTCAGTATCTAATAAATATAATAATATCTTTTCAGATAGAGAGGAACAGAACAGAATCCCAGTGGGATTCTATGAGGTGGAAAAAATTCTTGGCAGCTCCAGGCCTTGATGGGCCAACACATAGATCAAATGTAAGGAATAAAAATGGGCCTCAAATAAATTAATTATCTTATGTTCAACCCAGAACATAAATTAATTCGTAAACATTTATTCATACCACTAGAGAATAAATACTGACTTACCCCTTTATTTCCGAAGTTGAGTCGGGCTTGCACTTAGACTTCACGAACCCCATATTTCGGATATCGCACGTCCATTAATTATTTATAGCGTTTTGTTGCTTAAAATAATTAATCTCTTTAATTCCTTAAGTAGTACCATCGAATCATTCTAATTCGAGATAGGACATTCGTAGTATTCTTAGTGATCCTTTTGGGTTGCTTATTTTCCTCTAGAGCGTAAGCGTGATAGGGAAAATTAGTAATCAGCTGCCGCAATTATCGTGCTGAAATTGTTGGTTATATATGTGATCCATGGTCGAGGAGGCGGTTTGGGGAGGAGTCACGGAAGACCGAATGCACATCTGAAACTTTCTCGATATTTGTGACACCATCAAGCGAATGGGGTGCCACAAGACCACGATCCGGATCGCATGTTCGGTTTCTCATTGCTGTGACGGTGAAAGATTGGTTCAAGTTTGGACCGGTGGCATCGACACTTGGGAAACTTTGTGAGAAGTTTCTTCGAAATACTCCGCCCGTGACCTTGAAGATCATCGCGAAATCTCTCATTTTGCCAAAACCACGATGAATCATTATTCGAGGCATGGGAGATTCAGAGGTCTATGAGACGATGTCCACAACATGGGTTCTCGAGGAGCAACAAATCCTGCAGTTCTACGGTGGGTGACATGGCGGGACGAGGAGCATGGTGGATCGTCGGCGGGGGTTGCTTATTGAGCCGACCGAGTAGATGAGGCAAGCCGTATTGTAGAAGAGATGGTGCAGCGGCTATCAATGGCCAGAAGAGCGCCATCGTTCAAAGCATTCTTTGTTGAGTGATTCAAATATGGCGATCTCATGAAGAGTTCACTCTTTTGAAGAGTCAGTTGAGACGGAGAACGTCGACCACATCAATCAGAGTCGTTCGAATTTCGGCAACCTTGAAGCAGCTTCAATATTGAATTCGATTCAAGAGCCGAAGCCAAGTCTCGAAGACATGATGCAGCGATTGGTTGTAAGCAACCAACAATTGTAAACGAATCGTAATTCGTTCATAAGCAACACCGGCGGAAGATAAATCACTTGGAGTCCTTTGTGGCTATGGGGAAGCACATAAAGATGTTGGAAAATCAAATTGGTCAAATAGCCGTGCAAGTGAATGCACTACAAAAGATGGGCCAATTCCGAGTAATGTCGGAGGTGAACCCGAAGAGTCGATGCTTGCCATTCGGGCGAAGTGGGCGAGCCTGCCGAGCCCTACCGAGAAAGAAGAGAGCATGAGCCACTGCGGCCTTGGCCGACCGAGCTCGCGACCATGAGCCGATCGCGAACCATCGAACTTTTCCCACAGAAGCCCGACCGAGCAGCGTCCGCGCGCGACCGCGAGCCATCCGGTATCCGCGCGGAGTTGTTCGCGGCGACCAGGCCTCATAAACCCGACCGCGAGCAATCGGTCGAAACACATGGCGAAATCGGTAGCGAGCTCGCGCCATAGCTTCGCCGCGAGGAAGGAGTCGGCGTCGGCGGACTCCTCGCGACCATCCGGTGATCGTGAGGTCGACCGCGAGGCAACCACGAAGCAAATCTCGCACATACACTCCTCCGGTCCCGTTTCCGAGTCGACTTGTCAAGTCGAAATATGACGAGGAGTTTGCTCGTTAACCACTCAACCTTATTATTGTACTTGAGATAACTTAACCTTCAGGGTTTAGTACAATAAACCTATTGAGATCCTTAAGGGGACGTCATCATCCTAAACGGATACGGTGACTCGATACAGGCAACTAACATGACATACAAGCACTGTCACCACCCAAGATGCGGAGAATATTCGGTTATCTCATGTAACCTTCCCCATGACAAGTCAAAGTGATTGCTAGTAACTCATACTCACCTAATACCTTATTGAGGTTTAGATCAACGTAAAGTCACCGAGATCTAGGTTCTTCACGACGGTCAGATAGAAGAACTCATCTCACTGTGATCCATCAATACGTCAGAGACGTACCGGTATAGACAAGCAACCAAGTCAAGTCACTTCTTATCTATACCGAAGCCTATACCGATAACTCGTCCTAAAGTTGTCTCAGTTGTGATCCTTTTTATATCTCATTAAGTTTGACCAATCATACAGACTTCTGTGATCTTCTACACACTGTATGATCTAACTTATTGTAATAACCCGAAAAATTTAAAACTTTTATTAGTGATGTTTGAATCACTTAGTTGTGGTTCTTAGACCTTAATTATGTTTAAGGAAACCAATGAAACGAATTAGAATCGATTCGAGATCGAATACTAAAGAAATCAAAAATCGATAACTAGTCCCACCTGATTAGGGTTTTCGAGTAGCTGAACATAGAATGAAAGATCGAGAATGAATCTCCACGAACGGATTTCATTTTAGAATCCTCACACGAAAACATGTGAGAATGCAAAGGATGAGAATTTTCGCATACTTGCCTTGGTCGATCTTAAAACACTATTTACGAGCCTAACAACTTCCATCCGTGCTAATCATAATAAATAGTGATAACAACCAAAATCATGAAGGAATGATTTATTATGAATTTAGAAATTATAAGAATCAATTTACAAGGAATTCTGAAGAACTTAACCGAACAGGGTAAAATATACCGAAAACCCTAATTTGATCCGAAGACCAAACTCGAACCGAGGGTCTAAATCAATAAAATATGCTTTATAAGACTCAAATTATTTATGAAAGCTAAAAATTCAAGAGAATTTTGAATGGACATATTTTTAATCGCCGGACGCTGCTTTTCGCGATAACTCGGAATTGACTTATCGAACGACGTCCGAACGTCGTGAAATTTTATGATCATTAAAATAAGTCTTTTAAAGGCTATTTAATAAGATAGAACCTTAAGGTTCCAAGAAATCGATCGAAAGTGCGTTAAAACTTAAAGAGTCAGATAACATACCAAACGGGTAATTTGACCAATCCACCTCCCAACTACCACCAAGACCACCCCAAAATGGGCAATGACAGCTCTAAGGTCTGCAATAACAAGGAGAACCGTTCATGGTCAGACCCCATTCACCCTTTTCATTTGCTCTCATTTTCAAATTTCTCTACACTTTTCAAACTCCCAACTCTAAATCCTCCACCCCAACCTCTCCACACTCAAATAATCCTTCTAAGACCATAGGAAGGTATTATTCATCATCCTCTTCCATCCTAATGGAGTGGAATATTTATTTTAATTTTGGGTTTAAAACCCTAGTTTGCTCCCATTTATTTTCGTGACTTTAGAGCCTCCAAATGCTCTTGAGTCGTGAATGCAAAATGCTTAGAATGATGTTCTAAGGCTACTGTAAAATTTCATAATTTTGGAGCATGTTTATTTTTTTCGATTTATGCTTTATTTATTTTAAATATGTTAAAGCATGATTTTGTGAATGTTATTTGATATTGTTACTTGCTAATGTGTTATAAGCATGTATAATAAATATCATAATTTTTCTGTAATTTTTGGATTTTGTTTTAAAAGGGCCGAGAGTTATTGGCTTATTTTAAGCTTTGATTTTAATTTTTTTTGTGGAAAATAGTTGAGATATGGTGTTTAATATATGATGTGAACATCATATATAAATCTTGGGATTTTTGAAACACATCTCCTATTTATTTTTAAAATGGCCGAATAGTATATATATATATATATATTTGTTGTTTGATTTTTGGTTGAGGAAAATAGTTGAGATATGGTGTTTAGGGTATGATATGAACATCATACATTAACCTTGAATTTATTCAAACACCTCTCCTATTTGTTTTCTTAGAACCGTGGCTTATATATATATATATATGTAGTCATTTATTTGATTTTTATTGTTGAAAATAATAGGATGTGTAATATTATGAATATTGGTAAATACTTGGTGTTAATATTACATGCTATTATATATACAACCATATTGTGAAAGATTGGAAATTTTGAATATGTATATGTATATACATGTGAATACCAAAATAAATAAGGATGAAAAGCATGGGTTTAAATTTTTAATGCATGATATGAAGTGAAATTTCATGTTTAGTATATAGTATAAGCATGAAATAATTTTTGTGGAATTTATTGAACACCAAAGCTTGTTGATTTGAAATTGCGAAAATTACAAAGATTTTAACCTATGGTTTAAAATTTTATATGATGATATTGAGTTGATAATTAAATTCTATAGTATGATAGGAGTACAACATGATTTTATTGGAATTTATTGGATACGTATGCTAATTGTTGCTAATTATCGAAAACGTAACGAAATGGCTAAGTATGAGTTCGTTTCCAATGTTAAATGATGCTATGATAGTTAATTATAAACTTAGAATGAATGGTTGTGATTAGAGTGGATGAATGAAACACTTATGCACACTTACACAATTGCATTAGAAATTAGGGCTTTCTAATGCTTAGCATAGTTTATATTGTGTATGGTTTTGTCGATGTTGAATGTTTATGTTTATGTTGAACCGACAAACCAAAACCCCGAACGTAAACAACATAATACTATATGAACGAGAATCCAAAATAAATCGACCAATTTCGATAACTTAAGATGGAATGAACAAGAATCGAAGTTAGATACGAATTAAGGTTTTTATTAATGAAAGGATACCCAAACGTGAGTTCCTACGTTAGAAAAACCAAGAGTCGAGCTACAACGTTAATATTCAATAACGACAACTCAATACGACATTAGTCGGGCGTAAACACAACTCGATAATGAATAACGATTATACGACATATGTAACCTCCGGCGAGTTAAGTTAAATAGACAATGTCGTAATGTGTAAGCAACGATTCGAACACATGATGTCGATCCTTATGTCTCAAAAGCCGAGTTAATATTCCCGAAGTACTCCATTTATTCTTAAGCACTAATTACTTACATGATGGCATATGTCCACTTGATTTGTAAGTCAACATTCCTCTTTTAATTATCGTGCTAATACGACAAGTCGTCAAGCATAACCTACTAGACGTAACTATAATTGTTAAGTCTAGTTAGTGGCTTGAGAACTTCCTAATTTACCAATCATAATTTGATTACCGATAACCTATAACGTAATAACGTTATAATAAAACTAAGGTTAAGAGTCACGGATAGACTCGGATTATGTAATTCATAATTGAAGTTCACCTATGGACGATGAGGTAATATAGCCTGAGAATTGGGAATGTAGGATAATAGAAATTATCTTAAAACAATCACATTAAATCATAAAGAAACCCTAATTGGGAACTTTAAAGTCGTAATTTATAAACGACCATCGATCGATAGAAAGAACCTAAGAACGACTATTTTCTTATGAAGGGTTCGATCGGGCGTAGTTGCTGAGGAAGGATACTCACCCCTGCTCATTTAGAACCACTAAGCTTTGGATTAGCAGGTGGGCTTTCTTGAAACAAAAATGTTATGCATATCTCAAAGCATGTTTTACAAAGCATATTGAAATATTATCACATGAAATGTTATTGACTGCCAAATGTTTATGTTTTGTTGTTATCCTATCTAAGATTGGTATATCAATGTGGTATGTGAATGAGTTGGTCCACCAACGTTAAAAAGTGGTAACGATCGGATCCGACTTAGTTAAGGACTAACTCGGATTGTGTACACGCATGACTGTGTGTTAAGGTTAGCTACCTCGACCGGTCACGGCGACTATGTGTAGGTGGCCACCTCCATAGTGCGCGAATGGAATGAATGAATGAATGATCGATATGGAAACAACGTGAATGAAATAGTCGCCCGACGCTTTGGAAAACGATAAAATATTTGATAGGCATGAGTCTTTTAACTAAAATCCTCATGCGCTATTGTGGGCGATAATAACTTTTGACAAAGAAAATGTTTTGTAACGAGTCCATCGAGTACTTTTGTACTTAGCTCGCATTTCGCTTTTGGCGTGCGGGTTGAGCAAGGATCGATGATGGGTGCGGGTGGTGCGAGTAGCGCCTATTTTGATGCTTAATTAGAAAGGTTTCTAGAACCTTGGGCATGCATCGTCATATGCATGTCCACACGCTTAATTGCCGCTAACTCGATATTATTAATGTTTTGATTATAACGCTTATTTCCGTATTGAATTGGAGGTCGTACCTCGTGCTTTAAATTACCTTACGATTGGGTTATGTTGAACCTCAACCCTTTCGACAAGTCCTTCTAGGACTTGAGTTGGTATCGATTGTTTATCCCTTTTTAACCTATGCGTTATTAAGTAGTTGATTGGTTGATTGCCTTGATTAGCTATGTTTATTTCATTTGCTTTATCATACGGACGCGATCCATATGATCCGTACTTCATTGGAAAGTCGGGTCGTCACAAAGTGGTATCAGAGCACTTGTTCGCTCTGAACCCTAGAAACCCTTTCCTTGAATCCTGAGTTGAAAGATGAGTCTAGAAATTGTTTAGGTTTGACTGCTACTGCACTGCACTCCATCGTCGTCCTGCTCAACGAGGAAGAAGGTAACTGTTTCAACTAAAGGTTGTTTTGAAATGATTGAAGTATATGAAATGTGAATTGGAATTTCAATACTGCCTTGTTGGGAAATTGAAAAATATTTGGAAAATGGAAATTTTTGAAATTGAAAAGTTGTTTCAATTGACTAGTCGTTAGCTTGAATGAAAGTTACAAGCTTTAAGAACTTGGTAAATGAGAATGCTTGATTATCGCACAAGGTGTCGCGATTTGTGTTTACTGTTGTATGCGAAGCATGATAGAAGCATGATATAAATGAGTATGTTTCCCCATGAGAACATAGACTCTTAAGACGCATGATCCCTCTGCGCCGAACTTAGTATGAGAACATAGTACCCCAATTGAACGAAATACTAAGAAAGAACGAGAACATAGAAATCTTAAGAATCACAATCCGAACGGATTCGATGATGAGAACGCGATGAATCTACAATAACGAAGCGATCGCTTAATCGAAATTGCATCATTATGAGTCCCAACTACTCTACGCCAAGGATTTGAAAGTCATACGTGTCGCCTCTATCGTAATAATAAGGAAATGAATCAAGTATAACTATAGGGAAGCATAAAAGGAAATAATGATTTGTAAGCGCATAATGAGAACGGATATGATATGATCCTATGATGTGAATAGAAATAAGAAATCCAAGACCCGATAAGATAAGGTGACCACTTAGCCTTTACCCGGCTAGGCCTCGATCACGATATACCCTAAGAAACCATACCGCCTCTTCCTGAGACCAAACCAAGAAAGTAACGCCATAAGGATTTGAGCATGTAGGTCATAGAAGAATGCAAATTGCTATAACCTTCCTTGTATAGATGTTTATTGTGTACGTACCTTCTACTAGATACACCGTTATGTTTACCGTGTCTGACCCTAGTGATACCTTCCTTTTCAGATGGCTCGGACCGTGTTCACGACTAGAAGCCCCCTGTCCTCTAGGGCCACCCCTGAGGAGGTTATACGATCGTACTGCTCTTACCAGATGTGCCACGGAGACGACCTTGGCGAGTTTTTGGCCCACTTCACACGCCAGTGGGCTGCAGCACATGCCCGGGGTACATCACATTATGACGGTGTACTCCGCCTGATCATGAGACCGCCATCCGATTGGTGGTTACGCCCGTGAAATATCGGCGACTACATTTACCGGGTCGAGAGAGCTTTGACACAGGCGGATCTGCCCGCTTTGCTAGCCACTGAGCTATGTGTTCACGGTGCACGGGCTGCACCACGCGACCGTATCTCCCAAGACGGAATACACTTGGCGTGACGAGATTCCGAGTGGCTCCATCCAGAGGTGCCCGCCTAGCAAACACGGATGGACGGAGTTCTTGCCGGCGATGGCGAGGACATGTTCGGCGGGACCTTCCCGCCCCGACAACTCACATTCCTGATCCCTACCACCGTAGGATTCCATCCCGGCATTGTCCGCCCGACCATCACCACCGGTCATGCCATGCCCATATCCACCCCACCGCCGGCTCCACCACGGTCCGGCCCCACCCACGACCACCGCTGGAGGAGGTCATGGCGAGATCGCCGAGACCTAGCGGCTATGGAAGACGCTAGGTCATTAGGATCCAGAACCCGTTGTCCCGTGCCCGACGCCGAGGAGGAGGACCCGAGGAAGACCGGAGGATCCGGAGGAGGACCCGGAAGACCGGAGGAGGATCCGGAGGAGGACCCCGAGGAAGACCCGAGGAAGACCCCGGGGCGATATATCGGTGATGACGAGATGGAGGGTGGGCGGCTCCATGCTTCCAGATCCGACTCCGATGCATGGAGCCCGATCTACACCCCGGCGACCATAGATCTAGTTCTTAGGACTAGATTATCTTTTGTCTATATACTCAGATATCTTTTGATGCATGCGAGACGGCGAGTCGTTCCGACATGAACCCTATTTTGATGATCACGATGGCGTGTTGATTTTTGCGCACCATGACGGGGTACACAGAGTGATGCGGTATTTGTTTTGGGCATCATACTCTGTACCTGGTATTTTTGTAAAGTTTAAAAACACTGATGAAAGTCCTCGTAGAGGCAATTGATATGACATGATGATAGCTCTTCGAGAGCCTTTTGTTTTAATATGGTGTTATGTGGTTTCCGACGTTGTTTTTAAAATTTTTGCTACGTATATAAATACCCAGTTGATATATATATATATATATATATATAGATGCTTTAACCCTGATGGATGGTATAAGACGAGATCTAATTTCGTGTGTTTATGAAGGATAGGATGCCGCCGAGAAGGAGGAACCGTGCGATAACCCCGGAAAGAGAGGCCACACCACCACCACCACCACCACCACAAAGCGAGGCGGATCGAGGCTGTTCCTCGTGCAAAACCCACTCCACCTTCAACGGACCGAAATCCGTGACGCCGAACTATGGATTCGCGCTCGAGGCGGATCTTCAATTTCTCCACCGCACATCACAGAACGCTTGTCATGCGTTGCCTTCCGGATGATTGGCGCCACCGACTTTTGGTGGGAGGCGAAGAAAAAACCCGACGGAGGAAGAATCGGAAGGTTTCTCACGGAGAAATTCGAGGAGGAAGTGTCGGAAGTACATTCCTAAGAGTTACCGGAAGAAAAGGAGCACGAGTTTTACAACTTGCGTTAAGGAAGACCACGGTCACCGATTACGACCGTGCGTTACGTGAAATGTCACGGTATGCACCTCGGTGGTCGACACCGATGAGAAGAGGATCGAAATTTGGGCGGGACTCGCCATGAGATCGGTGTCATTGGCTGGTCACGGAGATCGACTTACCGTGAGGCCCTCGGTCGGGCATTGGACATCGAGGCCGCATCGCTCAAGATAGAGTCGTCACCATGCATCCCGACTCACCAAGGAGATCGCGGAAGATGAAGTGGGAAGGACCCCACCAAGGCAAGGATCCAACATCGCCAGCCGATGGAGACCATGGCGAGGAAATAACGTGCCATCCGGCACAGGCGGGGAATGGGCGCCCATGGTACCCGCATCTGGCGGGGGAAACCAAAAATTCGTGAAGCTCCCCATGTGCCCCAGGTGCCATAGGAGTCATAAGGGGGCATGCGCGTTCACGAATGACGGATGCTTCAAGTGTGGCGAGAAGGGCCACTACTCTAGGACTGCACTGGGACACGCCAAGGAGGAAATGGCCGTCCGAATGTGCCCAACCAAGTCCAACCGGTCCGGGCTATCCAAGCTCAACCGATCCAACAACAGCCCCCGGTTCAGTACTATCAGCCGAATCAACGACCATATCAACCACGGCGGCAACGACGACAACAATGGCGACAACCGCGGCGAAGATGCAAGCATTAACACCGCAACCACAAAGAACAACAACAAAGAATAAAGAACGGCAACCACAACAACTTTATCAAGAACAACAACGCCGCAGCAAAGCGAGGGCTCGCCCTCAACCAGAAAGAGTTTCGCAAGAGCCGCCAAGGAACTAAGGAAACTTGGCGGTATGGAATACTCCTCCAATTACACCGTTATCCTCTTGCTTGATCATCGGCGCCGCACTCTTTTATTTCGAAGCATGCGTGAGAACTTAGGATTAGATCCTAAACGCTGAACAAATCATGAGAATTTCTTCTCCATGGGAGGCATAAGAACGGTAACCCACATATGCTCGAACCAGAGCTTGGACTAGGCTCACTTAAGGTCATGACAGAGAACCTTCACGTCATACCCATGACGGATGTGGACATAATCCTAGGAATGGATTGGTTAACCGAACATAGTGCGACCATCTTGTGTAATGAAAGAAAATTTCCTTCCAACACCCCGAGAGAAATCTACCGACTTTCACGGGATCAACATGGGAGGAGAGTTCCAATTATATCCGCACTACAAGCAAGGGCGTTCTTTGAACAAGACCGAGAACCATGCCTACCTCGTCTACCTCCAAGAAGAAGATCGAATGAGAGGAGGATAGAAGACGCCCGATCGTGAAGGAGTATCCCGATGTGTTTCCGCATTTAACTACGGGATTACCGCCAAACCGACGATCGAGTTCACGATCGACCTCGAACCGTGTTACGCCTTGTCAAAAGCTCCATACGGATGGCACCAAAGGAGCTTGAGGAATTAAAGATCCAACCGCAAGAACTCTTGGAGCTAGGATTTATTAGACCCGGTGTGTCTCCATGGGGAGCACCGTCCTTTTCGTGAAAAGAAGGATGGTACATCGAGGATGTGCATAGACTATCGAGAGTTAAACAAGATAACTCTTAAGAATAAGTACCCTTGCCTCGAATCGACGATCCGTTTGATCAACTTAAAGGAGCAGAGTCTTTTCAAAGATAGATCTAAAGTCGGGATATCACCAATTGAGGATTAGACCGGAGGATGTACCTAAAGCGGCTTTCCGTACAAGGTATGGTCATTTCAATTCATCGTGATGCCCTTTGGACTTACAAATGCCCCAAAGATTTATGGATATTATGAGCAGGTGTTCCACCCATACCTAGACAAATTGTCTTAGTGTTCATAGACGATATCCTAATATACTCTAGAATAACCAAGAACACAAAGAGCACTTGAGAACTGTACTACAAACATTGAGGCAAGAGCGACTCTTCGCCAAGTTTAGCAAGTGTGAGTTTTGGTTAAAGGATAACATTTTGGGTCACATTGTATCCGCCGAGGGAATCAAAGTAGACCCTCAAGATCGATCTGATTCGAGAATGGGAGTCATCAAGAACCCGAATGAAATTGAGTTTCTTAGGGCCGGCCAACTACTATCGAAGGTTTATCGAAGGATTCTCAACGATAGCCCGACCCATGACCCAACTGTTGAGGAAAGGAATCAAGTACACTGGACCGCCGAGTGTGAGGCTAGTTTCGGAGGTGAAGGAGTTCTCGACGACAAAGACTGTACTAGCGATTACTGAGGCGATAAAGAGTACACAATCTACACGGATGCTTCAAAGAATGGACTAGGTTGTGTACTAATGCAAAAGGTAAGGTTATTGCTTACGCTTGAAGGCAATTACGCCCACATGAGTTGAACTATCCTACGCACGCACCGGAATTAGCGGTCGACATGCCTTAAAGATATGGAGGCATCACCTTTATGGAGTTAGATGTGAGATCTATCACGACCATAAGAGCACGAAATATTTCTTTGAATGAAAGATCTTAACATGAGGCGGCAGAGATGGTTAGAGCTAGTGAAAGATTACGACTGTGGTATAAATTACCACCCAGGCAAGGCTAATGTTGTAGCCGATGCCTTGAGTCGCAAATCCCATCCTAGTTTGGGATGTCTCCTCAGTCATGAGGAAATACTTATAAAAGAATTTCAGAGGATGAACATCGAAGTCGTAGGCCCATCTCTGACGATAGAGGGCTGTATTGCAACATTGATTGCAATCCCCGACTTAAGAGTCCGAATCTTAGAAGCTCAGAGGAAGAGCAAAAAGCTAGAGGAAATGCGAGCTAAGATCAAGGACGATAAACACAAGAATTTTACAGAAGCAACAGATAATGTTTTGTTGTATGACGGGAGAGTGTGCGTTCCAGAAGATGAAGAACTTCAAAGCGAAATCTTGAAGGAAGCCCATGAGACTTCCTATACCGCACACCCCGGCAGCACCAAAATGTACCAAGACCTCAAGGAGAAATTTTGGTGGGATGGAATGAAGCGAGATGTGGCTTCATTTGTGGAACGTTGTTTGACGTGCCAACAAGTGAAAGCACTCCACCAACGACCGTATGGGACCTTACAACCGCTAGGTATACCGGAATGGAAATGGGATGATATAGCCATGGACTTTGTTACCGGGCTACCCAAATCACAAAAGGGAATACCGCTATTTGGGTCATCATCGATCGATGACCAAGAGCGCATTTCTACCCATTCCAATAACACATGGATCGAACGACTCAGCACGGTTATGCGTCCGAGAAGTTATCCGTCTACATGGAGTTCCAAAGACTATCACGTCGATAGAGATTCAAATTTACATCCCGATTACGGATGAGTTTACAAAAGGCGGGGACACGACTACATTTCAAGACCGCGTTCCATCCGCAGACGGACGGACGATCCGAGAGGACCATTCAAACGTTGGAAGACATGCTAAGGACCGTTGTCCTCGATAGAGAGAAAGTTGGGAACAAGTGTTACCACTGTGAATTCGCCTACAATAACACTACCAGCGACTATTGGAATGGCCCGTCGAAGCGCTTTATGGAAGGAAATGTCGGTCACCACTTTACCGGGATGAAGTGGGAGAAAGAAGAGTGTTAGGACCGACGTGGGAGAAATGATTGAGATCGTGCGGCGGATCCGCCAACGGATCAAGGAGGCCCAGATCGACAGAAGTCGACGCCGACAAGCGTCGCACGAGCTACATTTCAAGAGGAGATAAGGTCTTCTTGAAAATTTCTCCATCTAAAGGGATCGTGAGATTCGGAATCAAAGGAAGTTGCGACCACGCTTCATAGGACCCTATGAAATTACGGAAGAATAGGACCGGCTACTACAGACTTGCATTGCCGCCAAGTTTTGGAAACGTGCACAATGTGTTCCATGTTTCATAACTACGAAGTACATACATGACCCCAGCCATGTGATACCACCAACCGATATTGTCCTCGATGACAATATGAGTTACGATAGAACTACTACTAAATCTTGGACCGACGTGTCCAAAGGCTGAGAACAAAGAAATACCACGGTGAAAGTTCTATGGAGACACCATGGTCGAGAAGAAGCAACACGGAACTGAATCAGCTATAAAGGAGAAATATCCGATCTTTTCCATATTAGCAAATTTCGGACGAAATTTCTTTTAAGGGGATGTTATGTAATAACCCAAAAATTTAAAACTTTTATTAGTGATGTTTGAATCACTTAGTTGTGGTTCTTAGACCTTAATTATGTTTAAGGAAACCAATGAAACGAATTAGAATCGATTCGGAGATCGAATACTAAAGAAATCAAAAACTGATAACTAGTCCCACCTGATTAGGGTTTTCGAGTAGCTGAACATATAATGAAAGATCGAGAATGAATCTCCACGAGCGGTTTCATTTTAGAATCCTCACACGAAAACATGTGAGAATGCAAAGGATGAGAATTTTCGGGCATACTTGCCCGGTCAGTCTTAAAAACACTATTTACGAGCCGGAACAACTTCCAGTCCGTGCTAATCATAATAAATAGTGATAACAACCAAAATCATGAAGGAATGATTTATTATGAATTTAGAAATTATAAGAATCAATTTCTGAAGGGAATTCCTGAAGAACTTAACCGAACGTCGGGTAAAATATACCGGGAAAACCCTAATTTGATCCGAACGACCCGAAACTCGAACCGAGGGTCTAAATCAATAAAATATGCTTTATAAGACTCAAATTATTTATGAAAGCTCAAAAATTCAAGAGAATTTTTGAATGGACATATTTTTAATCGCCGGACGCCGTTTTTCCGCGATAACTCGGAATTGACTTATCGAACGACGTCCGAACGTCGTGAAATTTTTATGATCATTAAAATAAGTCTTTTAAAGGCTATTTAATAAGATAGAACCTTAAGGTTCCAAGA
Source organism: Salvia rosmarinus (assembly GCA_036937905.1). Taxonomy (NCBI): domain Eukaryota; kingdom Viridiplantae; phylum Streptophyta; class Magnoliopsida; order Lamiales; family Lamiaceae; genus Salvia; species Salvia rosmarinus. Next base: position 20,088,034 of record CM072824.1, on the reverse strand, counting down.
AATCGATCGAAAGTGCGTTAAAACTTAAAGAGTCGGTATTAACATACCAAAACGGGTAATTTGACCAATCCACCTCCCAACTACCACCAAGACCACCCCAAAATGGGCAATGACAGCTCTAAGGTCTGCAATAACAAGGGAGAACCGTTCATGGTCAGACCCCATTCACCCTTTTTCATTTTGCTCTCATTTTCAAATTTCTCTCTACACTTTTCAAACTCCCAACTCTAAATCCTCCACCCCCAACCTCTCCCACACTCAAATAATCCTTCTAAGACCATAGGAAGGTATTATTCATCATCCTCTTCCATCCTAATGGAGTGGAATATTTATTTTTAATTTTTGGGTTTAAAAACCCTAGTTTGCTCCCCATTTATTTTCGTGACTTTAGAGCCTCCAAATGCTCTTGAGTCGTGAATGAAAAATGCTTAGAATGATGTTCTAAGGCTACTGTAAGAATTTCATAATTTTTGTAGCATGTTTATTTTTTTCGATTTATGCTTTATTTATTTTAAATATGTTAAAGCATGATTTTGTGAATGTTATTTGATATTGTTACTTGCTAATGTGTTATAAGCATGTATAATAAATATCATAATTTTTCTGTAATTTTTGGATTTTGTTTTAAAAGGGCGAGAGTTATTGGCTTATTTTAAGCTTTGATTTTAATTTTTTTTTTGTGGAAAATAGTTGAGATATGGTGTTTAATATATGATGTGAACATCATATATAAATCTTAGGATTTTGAAACACATCTCCTATTTATTTTAAAATGGTTTAATAGTATATATATATATATATATATTTTTGTTGTTTGATTTTGGTTGAGGAAAATAGTTGAGATATGGTGTTTAGGGTATGATATGAACATCATACATTAACCTTGAATTTATTCAAACACCTCTCCTATTTTTTTTCTTAGAACCGTGGCTTATATATATATATATATGTAGTCATTTATTTGATTTTTATTGTTGAAAATAATAGGATGTGTAATATTATGAATATTGGTAAATACTTGGTGTTAATATTACATGCTATTATATATACAACCATATTGTGAAAGATTGGAAATTTTGAATATGTATATGTATATACATGTGAATACCGAAAATAAATAAGGATGAAAAGCATGGGTTTAAATTTTTAATGCATGATATGAAGTGAAATTTCATGTTTAGTATATAGTATAAGCATGAAATAATTTTTGTGGAATTTATTGAACACCAAAGCTTGTTGATTTGAAATTGCCGAAAATTACAAAGATTTTAACCTATGGTTTAAAATTTTATATGATGATATTGAGTTGATAATTAAATTCTATAGTATGATAGGAGTACAACATGATTTTATTGGAATTTATTGGATACGTATGCTAATTGTTGCTAATTATCGAAAACGTAACGAAATGGCTAAGTATGAGTTCGTTTCCAATGTTAAATGATAGTTAATTATAAACTTAGAATGAATGGTTGTGATTAGAGTGGATGAATGAAACACTTATGCACACTTACACAATTGCATTAGAAATTAGGGCTTTCTAATGCTTAGCATAGTTTATGTTGTGTATGGTTTTGTCGATGTTGAATGTTTATGTTTATGTTGAACCGACAAACCAAAACCCCGAACGTAAACAACATAATACTATATGAACGAGAATCCAAAAGAAATCGACCAATTTCGATAACTTAAGATGGAATGAACAAGAATCGAAGTTAGATACAAATTAAGGTTTTATTAATGAAAGGATACCCAAACGTGAGTTCCTACGTTAGAAAACCAAGAGTCGAGCTACAACGTTAATATTCAATAACGACAACTCAATAAGACATTAGTCGGGCGTAAACACAACTCGATAATGAATAACGATTATCGATATATGTAACCTCCGTGAGTTAAGTTAAATAGACAATGTCGTAATGTGTAAGCAACGATTCGAACACATGATGTCGATCCTTATGTCTCAAAAGCCGAGTTAATATTCCCAAGTACTCCATTTATTCTTAAGCACTAATTACTTACATGATGGCATATGTCCACTGATTTGTAAGTCGACATTCTCTTTTAATTATCGTGCTATCTGACAAGTCGTCGAGCATATCCTACTAGGGCGTAACTATAATTGTTAAGTCTAGTTAGTGGCTTGAGAACTTCCTAATTTACCAATCATAATTTGATTACCGATAACCTATAACGTAATAACGTTATAATAAAACTAAGGTTAAGAGTCACGGATAGACTCGGATTATGTAATTCATAATTGAAGTTCACCCATGGACGATGAGGTAATATAGCACGAGAATTGGAAATGTAGAATAATAGAAATTATCTTAAAACAATCACATTAAATCATAAAGAAACCCTAATTGGGAACTTTAAAGTCGTAATTTATAAACGACCATCGATCGATAGAAAGAACCTAAGAACGGCTATTTTCTTATGAAGGGTTCGATCGGGCGTGTTCTTGAGGAAGGATACTCACCCCGCTCATTTAGAACCACTAAGCTTTGGATTAGCGGTGGGCTTTCTTGAAACAAAATGTTATGCATATCTCAAAGCATGTTTTACAAAGCATATTGAAATATTATCACATGAAATGTTATTGATCGCCAAATGTTTATGTTTTGTTGTTATCTATCCGAGATTGGTATATCGATGTGGTATGTGAATGAGTTGGTCCACCAACGTTAAAAAGGGTAACGATCGGATCCGACTTAGTTAAGGACTAACTCGGATTGTGTACACGATGTGTTGTGTGTTAAGATTAGCTACCTCGACCGGTCACGGCGACTATGTGTGGTGGCCACCCATAGTCTTGTGAATGGAATGAATGAATGAATGATCGATATGGAAACAACGTGAATGAAATAGTCGGGCGACGCTTTTGGAAAACGATAAAATATTTGATAGGCATGAGTCTTTAACTAAAATCCTCATGCGCTATTGTGGGCGCTTAATAACTTTTGACAAAGAAAATGTTTTGTGCGAGTCCACCGAGTACTTTTGTACTTAGCCATGCATTTCGTTTTTGACGTGCGGGTTGAGCAAGGATCGATGATGGGTGCGGTGGTGCGAGTAGCGACTATTTTGATGCTTAATTAGAAAGGTTTCTAGAACCTTGTGCATGCATCGTCATATGCATGTCCACACGTTTAATTGCTTGCCTAACTCGATATTATTAATGTTTTGATTATAGCGCTTATTTCCGTATTGAATTGGAGGTCGTACCTGTACTTTAAATTCTCGCCTGATTGGGTTATGTTGAACCTTGAACCCTTTTGACAAGTCCTTCTAGGACTTGAGTTGGTATGGATTGTTTATCCCTTTTAACCTATCGTTATTAAGTAGTTGATTGGTTGATTGCCTTGATTAGCTATGTTTATTTCTCGCTTTATCATACCAGTGACGATCCATATGATCCGTACTTCATTGGAAAGTCGGGTCGTCACACTTATATACGAGATAAATGGACATACATATACAATAAAGTAAACAATTCAGATAGGAGATTATAATAGTGGTAACAGGAATCATTGTATACAAGCTCAACCAAAACTGCTTCCATTATACAAATCCAACAATCTTCCACTTATACTAAAGCAAACTTTTAGTATACAATGTGTCTCTCTACTAGCTATTACAAACAACCATCACTTTACTTCTCTCACTTCTACAAAAGTTTCCTTTCTAAGTGGGGGCCATCTTGCGAAATACAAGTCCTCGAACATGCTCATCGTAGACTTTTTGCAATAGGCTTTTCGTGAATGGATCAGCTAGGTTATCCGTAGTACCAATATTCTCAATTAGCACGTCTCCTCGTCTAACGATTTCTCATATGACATGGTATTTTCTCTCTTTGTGTTTTGTCGCCTTGTGGGTCTGTGGTTCCTTCGAGTTTTCCACTGCACCTGAGTTATCATAGTATACTATGATACTCTTGGGCAAACGAGGTACCGCATCTAGATCCATGAGGTAGTTCTTGAATCATACCGCCTCCTTAGCAGCCTTTGAAGCGGCTACATATTTGTCACAACCAAACTTCTTAATCAAGTAATTAGGCCGTGACGTGGGTTAAGAAAGAAATTCTGGTAATCGATAACATCAATTGTGACCAATAATTCTTATTAACAACAATCTGTAATATCAACTTTCATCATGAAATAATCAAATGTTTATAGTCAAAATAGATATAATGGAGTTTGGTAAAGGATAATTTTAGGTTTTCAAACCACAATGAAGAAATGAATGAAGAAGAACAACGGTTGAGGACGGATAATCACAAAGGAACAACCGATATCAAGAATGTACATTTTCAAGCATGCTTTTACAACATTGCGAACTTATTGACGCTTCAAAGCATGATTTAACAATGGTTCCAAGACTTGATATAAACCTTATTGGATCTAACAAAACAATTCTGAATTTTCAAGTAAATCCTTGTTCACAGAGGCATTTCAATGAATCCATGTTCTCATAAGCAAGTCGGCAACGTAACAACGATGCTGAGACCATAATAACAAAACAATGACCGTCATCAAGATTAGGTCGGTCGATTCGGCATAACAAGACATAACAGCAGGTGCAGGCCAAAGTTCGGCAATGAGAAATGTGGCTGAGAATTATGTATGATGACATAACTATCTGGGCAACGAAACATGTTAACATCAAATGAACAACATTGACAATTATATTGAGCATTTTCATCATGAGTCAAAACATCTAGAGAAGCTTCTTTGTACAACATTCGATTCCAGCATCCTCTCGAGCTCAACCTACACGTTTAGAAATACATGCAGGGCGTGAGTACAGAAATACACTCAGTGGGTATGTGCCGAAAACCTTAAAACATTGCCCTTAGGGCTATATGATTGACTTGCCATAACATTTGCAACACACAAGGATTTTAGTGAAATAACATGTGCATGCATCATAAATAAACACTTACTTGCTTTCATATTCATAGTATCATAACAAATGCATATGCATGTTCTATGTCTGCAGACAATTTTCTCTTCCCATATCCACGAACTTTAACTATGTGTTGAGAAGTAGGCCTCCTTCTCAAACACGCTATGACCCGATCCGAGGTCGGTAAATTCTTTCATTCTTTCTTTCTTTCTTTCTTTTCTTTCTTTCTCTTCTGTGAATAGGTAAATGCATCGTGCTCATGCTCATGCTAAAAAACAGGCAAGTCAATCACTTTGCAACTTTGCAAATAATTGCATTTCATATCATTTTGAAAATATATAAAACATATCATATCATTTTTAGAAAATATTTATACCCACCGACAGTCACTCGAGGACTGTACTTTCTGTCTTTCACTTCTTTCTTCTTCTCATTTGGTCCATCAATCCACAAAAAATGACATATAAGCCTGTCAAGAACCAAACAAGAACATAAATTTTACCTTAGTCGTCGATACGACACTATGGTCTATAAACACTTGGGTCAGTGCATCCTGTAACATCTTACTTATAACAAGACATCACGAAGCCTCATATGCCTAAACGAGCATAGAAAACTTAACAACAAGCTTAAACCATCAAACCTTAGCCAAAAACCTAACAACCCCTTAAGACATAGCTAATGTCCGACGTCAAAAATCACGTGAGACGTCATCCAACATCAATGAACCTCTATACATGCTCAGCTATCGTCAAAGATCATTAATCTATCATCAAAACACAAATACCAAAGCTTTAACATTGAAAACCCATTTTTGCCGACAAACTAAAAATTTTCAACTTTTGAATATGTCGGCCGAAAAATCTGAATAAATCATTTTAAGCTTTATTCATATCATAGAATCCAAATATGAAGTCAAAATGATCAAATACAATAAAAAATCCAACATTACAAAGGATATAGGATTCGGCCAACTTAGGGTTTCAACATAGGTTCGATTTCAAACGTTTTTCTTGCTCAAAACATGTTTATATCAACCCAATAACACATATATGAAGGCATATCAAGCATATAAACATCATAAATTCAAGATCAAGGCTTCTATAAATTTTGAAAATTAACAAAATTCCAAGGATAAACATATGCTCAAAATTTCAACGTTAAACAACTCGTCGGCGATTAATCTAACATAATATCAAGAAACAATTGAACAACAACATCTTCCTTCATATTTCATCAAAAGGACCGAAATTATAACATGCTTCAAAGTTCATATTTTTCAAACCGTAGATATGTTCTAAAGATGGAAATATACCTTAATACGAAGACGGATTGAAAATTCAACGGTTGGATCTTTAAAATTTGGAGTTTGAAATTTGAAATTTTTTAGTGTGTGTAGTGTGTATGATGCACGAAATTTTGGAGAAAATAAAGAAGAAAATGAATAATAATGTGTATATATACATATCCACAAATTTTAGTTTATTTTTCCTTTTCTTTATTAAGGTGATTATTCACCATTTCTAGATAATTCTTTTCCTTATTTCCATTTTTCATTTTCTTTAATAAGGATGAATAATCATTTTTCTAGTATATTCTCATTCTTTCTTTCTAGAAATTAATACTAATGTTATAAATACATACTATTAATCCATACCTTCCGATTTCAAAACTCAATTTCTAATAAAATGTTCTCTCCTGGAAATTATCTTTTAAAACTCAAATAACATATTATAAACATCAAAATTTGATTATAAACACATTTTTGACTTCAAAAACCATTTTAAGTATTTTGCAGACGATTCGGGTTTATACGGCAAACATATATAACAAAGAGTAAAAACTCTGAAATTTGAAAACTTTGACATCAAGACTTCTATGAACACATATCTTATCATCTCAAGACTATTGAAATCTAAATCTTCTTATTCTAAACAAGACTAAAGAATCTTATCTCAGGTTCTGCCTCAAATTCTATCTCGAATCTATCTCAGATTCTATCTTCTCGACTCGAAGCTTAACATAAAAGCTTCTAGCTTAAACAACTCTTTCTTAAGGATGCAATTCCTTTCTCATAAGCTCTTAATTAGGAGCTAATCTCTGCTACAGGAATGCGGGGTACTACAATATTCAGCTTCCATGGTAGAGTCCGCAATGCATCGCTACTTTGCACTCCGCCAAGATACGGCTCCTCCTGTAGTACCCTTTATAGATCTGAGTGTACCCTTTACAGATCTGAGTGTTCCCATTGTGCCAGTAACCTGTGGTTCTCTATCTTGCACAATTTACTGGGTATGTGCCACTTGTACGGTCGGCATCTCTAGTGGAACTCGACCCACTTCAATTTCTTGAAGTATCTAGTGTCAATCCTTCCCATTAGATACGATATCTCGTACCTTTGGTCTAATCGGTGGTGAAATACGATCATCTTTTAATTCCTGAAGTCTGATTTCAACTTTGAATTTGTGGTTTTTCAAGTAGTCATCTTCTAAGAATCGGGCGTTAGTGCTAATAACAACATTCTGATCCTTAGGACTATAGAAATAACCACCTTTCGTTCCTCTAGGATAACCAATAAACAGCCTTGCATCAGATCTAGCCTCCAACTTGTCAGCTTTCTTGTTCAGCACATCTGCTGGACTGCCCCATATCCTTATATGGCTTAAACTAGGCTTGCGCCCAAACCATAACTTGAAATGGGTCTTATCGTCTGACTTGGATGGTACTAGATTGAGCAAATATGATGTTGTTTCTAAGGTATACCCCAGAACGAAATAGACAATGTTGCATAGCTCATCATCGATCTAACCATCTCCAAGAGAGTCTTATTTCTTCGCTCTGACACACCATTTTGCTGTGGTGTGCCCGGTGTAGTGAGCTGGGATGTAATCCCACACTGCACCAAATAGTCCATGAACTCGTTACTAAGGTATTCGCCACCGCGATCAGACCGCAGTGACTTGATACTCTTATCTAGCTTCGTCTCCACTTCCGCCTTAAATTCTTTGAATTTCTCAAAGCATTCAAACTTGCGGTGAAGCAGGTATATGTATCCGTACCTTGAGTAATCGTTAATGAAAGTGACAAAATACTCGTACCCTCCACGAGATTGTGCGTGCATTGGTCCACACAAGTCAGAATGGACTAGCTCTCACCACTTCTTTGGCTATATACCCATTTGCTTTGAAGGGTCTAGTCAACATCTTTCCTTCTATACAGGATTCGCAGACTGGGAACGGAGTAACTGTAATTTCACCCAATGCTCCATTCTTAGCCAGTCTTTGGATCCTATATAGATTGATGTGACCTAATCTAAGATGCCAAAGAAATGTGGTGTCATCTAGCGAAGAAAACTTCTTCTTCTTAAGGTTTGATGTAGATGCAACATAATTAAAGGTATTATGCTTAGCAGAAATAATATAAAGCGAATTATATAAAGTGCCACCACAGATAACTTCGTCATTTCTTATGATAGAAACACCACTATCAAAAACAACAGAATATCCATGTATAAATAGTTTGGAAACCGAAATAAGGTTTCGCCGAAAATCCGGCACATATAAAGCGTCTTTCAATACTAAAACTGTCCTATCAAAGCATAAAGTAACATCTCCGACAGCAACGGCCTCGACTTTCGTCGTGTTGCCCATGGAGATCGTTATCTCGCCATCAAACAGCTCCCTTATCCGCAGGAACCCCTGCAAGGTGTAACAAACATGATCAGTCGCACCCACCTCTACTACCCATGAATGAGTACAAAAAATCGCTAAACATGTTTCCGTTACTAAAGCAAATGGCGTACCTTGAGCCTTGAGAATGGGGCACTTAGCCTTCCAATGCCCAGTCTTGCCTCACTTGAAGCACATGACCCTCTCATTTAGCTTTTTCAAGCCTCCGGTGGCAACCATGTTCTTGCTCCCACTAGTTTTCTTGTCTCTACCACCTTTGGCCCCCCTTTTTCTTTCCACTTTTCTATGAAAAATTGGGGCCCTTAGATGTGCTAGCAAGGGAATGTGTTCCTTTTCCCATGACACCTTCCGCGGCCACGAGATCATTTAGCAACTGACTAAGTGTATACTCGGTCTTGCTCATGATCGCGTTCACGTAAAAGTTCTCAAAAGACTTGGGCAGTGTGTTAAGGATGATATCGACATTGGCTTCGCCGTCGATACCTCCTCTCAACTGATCAAGACTATCCATGAGATGAGTAATGTGGGAGACATGTTCATGGACTGAACTTCCTTCTTCCATCCTATACGCCAAGATTTCTTTCATTGTGTTGAAGTGGACTGTCTGATCCGATTGCCCAAACTTACTCTCGAGACTTGACCATATTTATGTCGCATCTACCATCGACTGATGCTGCAGCTGCAAGCCTTTAGACATAGTATTCATCATATAGCATTTGGCCATATTATTTGACTTATGCCAAAGTCTGCTTGACTCTCGCTGCTCATTCGTCGATGCGTCAGTAAGGGCATCGGGTTTGGGAGTATGAGAACAAACATGCATTTTTCTGTGATAAAAACATATTCTATGTTTCGTTTCCACTCAATAAAATTTGGACCGGATAGAGAATTTTGTGCGAGCATATTGATAATCGGTGTAAGAGACATATCTGAAAAGTAATGTAAACACATAAGCATACGATCGCACACAATTTGTAACAATAATATTGAACATTTTGATAAAAAAAATATTAATTGAAACCTCCAATTGCCCAAGGAATCCCACATGCAAGCCACGCGTGTGGACGTTTACACATGAACCCCTCGACCAGACTAAAATATACCTTTTAGTCGTTTAATTTCAATTCATGTCAACTTATCCTTATGAGAAATGAAATTAATGATTGGACCTTACTAGACCACATCATTATCGCAAGAAGGGACTTCACGGGAAGTTGTACTTGAGGTGATGCCTAAGCAATGATGTCGTAATTGCATCGCACGAGCTTTTGATTGTGAATGAAACAAGGTTTGGAACAAATTCCAGATTTGTGCAGCGACCAATGTAGCTTAACATTGGAGGAGAAATCGATGCCAATATCCAGCTGAACATGGTAATCTCGTTTGAGCCAAGAGATGTATTCTGGATTTGGATTGATTTCATCAGACGAGGAATCCAGAAATTGAGGCGACGAATGTGGTTGAAGAAGAACATCTTCAAATCCATATGCCCTTACAGTGTCTAGAACTTGCAGCTTCCAGAAATCGTAATTTTTATATCTAATTTCAAACTAATTGGATGCATGGATGGAGGAATATTTGAGCTAGAGGTAATAGAATTCATCTGCATACCTTGAGAAGAAAAAAAAAAAGATGAAAACTTTTGAGAATTTGAAGAGGAAGTTTGATTGAACAACTTGAATCTTGGTTTAAGAAAAATAGCCAAGCTCTGATACCATGTTGAGAACAAAGAAAGCCATGCAAAATTGAAAAGAAGATTGCGTTTATTCAGTTTGGAAACTCTATTTATAGAGTATTACAAGGATAGCATTAATTTATCATTTGCCACATTAGCATAAGAGAAACCTAATTGCCTAACTACTTTAATAACTAATCTTTAACAGACAAACAGAAAGCAATAGAAAAGATAACATAAGGATCTTAATATGCCCTTATAGTTGCCGAGCTTTACCCCCACGTAGGGGTCGCATCCGCCGGTGATGGAGTTTGTTGGAAGATTGCGAGCCTTGACGACGAGGACATTGATCGACAGAATTTGATCACACGAAAATAACGCGCGATGTATAATGGTAAGTCGAGTATCGTATCCACATGGATTGTAATACGAAAACACAGAAGCTAACTCTCTAATCCTTCATCATTATCCAAGCAACTGAATATGGTTTGAAAAGTTTTAGGCTTCGGATACTAAATCCAAAGCAAATGTGACAACAAGAAAATAAACAAAGGCAATAAATACTCAAAGATGAATATAAGAGATAAAGACTAACCCTAGGGATGCACTAATCCTATCCACAACGATGTTTATCCTACTTATTATTAACCGTTTTAATCCAGACAAGATGGAAGATCACATATGTAGCCAACAACTTGATTCGATAATTGTGACGATTGATTACTAATTTTCCTATTATCATTCGTCTCTAGAGAAAATAAGTAACTCGAAAGGATCACAAAGAATATGCTTCCTAAGAATGTTCCTATCTCGATTCGACTCAAGGCTTATCCGTATCATGTATTCAAGATCGATTGACAATTAAAGCATTACGTAATTAATCGGCAACTATGATATGCATCAAGATTGATCGTAAATCAACACATATAATTAAGCACCAAGAATCATGAATCAATGCACGGAAGGTAAATAACAATAGCGAGAATCACAACATTTAGGATAGAATCATGCAAACCCTAGGATTAGAACGGAAATTAGCTAGACATAATTAACGGAATAAAATACGAAATAATCATAAAAACAGAAATTAATTAGATAAAACCCATAGGGAAGCGTCTGAATAACAATGGTTGGGTTCGTATCCAAACCCAACGGAAAACGGGAAAATCGTTCGGACGAAAGCGTTCCGAAGCGTTTACAATGCGTAGAACTAATGCTAGAATGAATCTAAATCAAAGCTAAAGCGAAAATAAACGAAGAACAATGAAAAAACTGAGAAAAAGGTCCAAAAACGCGGTTGTGGAAGGTTGGGGGCGTGAGGGGGTAGAGCCCCTATTTATAGATTTAGGGTGAAACACTAAAATTTGCGTCAGCCGCCTCTCTTCACGGTCGCGAGGCATCCGTCTCGTCTCGGCCGGGCGTCAAACTCTCGGCAGGGCGCGCGTGCTTAGTTTCCTCGCGGCTACACCTCGCGGTCGCTAGGTGTGGTCGCGTCGCACTTGGAATCACCGCGGGCACGTCTCGCGCCCGCTGGGAGTGCTCGCGTGCTCTGGCGTGTGCTGGTGTTTCCTCGCGGCCGACCTAGCGGTCGCTAGGACGGTCGCGAGCCTTCATCTGTGTGCATCTGCGCGCTTGCGCGCACGAGTAGCTCTTCGGCATCGGCAAGCGGCCGCGGCGCGATCGCTAAACCTCATTTCGCCTCGTGCGCTCGTCCTTCATTCCATGCTTGGTTTTCAACTTATAAGCCTACAAAACACCAAAGCGGAACCCAAGAGCAGTATCTTTCAAAAATATGTAAAAGCATTGAGATCCAAGATATAAACGCACTCTATTGATCTAAAATCATCTTTAAATAACAACAATAAACGTGTAAAATGCGCGTTTATCAGACACAGAGGTAGAACATCTGCTCGACGAGCTCGTAGGTGGTGGTGATGTTTTCGCCATCGTGCGGCCACCGCTCGCCGAGCCGCGGATTCGTGTGATCGTGTCCTTGATTTTGTAGTCGTCGAGGGGGACTCATCTCCCGCCTAATGCATATATAATTAGTATAAACAAAAGAGAAACAAAAGGGTGCCGCCAATGCCTTCAAGGCTGATCCACCGCAGTTTGCCAATTTTGTGTGATTCGCAACTAAATTTAATCAAAAAATGCTTACTGGTAAAAGAAGTTTGATAAATCAGAATTAGAGGGTGTTTGGTTGAGCTTATAAGCTCCCCAAAACAGCTTATATCAAACTTAAAAACGACTTATAAATTTGTTTGGGGAGCTTATAAGCTCAGTCAAACACCCTCTTAGTTGAACGAAACGTTTACAAGATATAAGGAGATGAGGAAAGGGATGACAAAGTTTGTCTTTACACTTCTAAATCTGTTGCAGGTTTTGCTTTTTTCCTCATATTCTTGGGTTTGTTTAGTAATATAATGCACTATTTTAGATGCCTTTTTTCCCCATCAATATATAATAGGATTAGTAAAACTTAATGCCACATCATCCTCATATCTTTTGTGGCATCATTATATTCCTCTATCCTTATTTATCTAAATTCTCTATTTAATATCATATACATTCTAATTCTAATCATATATACTAAAATATATTATCCACATTGATTTCTAATCATACTCCACAAATTGAACAACTAATATATATACTTAAGAATCAATATATATTTTTTCATCCTACAATTATTTTTCACCACTAATTTAATTAGGCTAATTAATTAGTTTGATGGCCAAATAAATTGTTACATATTTTACACCACTAATTTAATTTGGCTAATTAATTAATTAGATGACCAAATAAATAGTTATATTTTTAAATTTTAAACTATCAATTTAATACCACCTTATCAATATATAATAGGATTATTGAAACTTAATGCCACATCATCCTCATATCTTATGTGGCACCATTATATTCCTCCATTCTTATTTATCTAAATTCTCTATTTAATGTCTTTTAAATTTTAATTCTAATCATACTAAAATATCTTACCCCACATTGATTTTTAATCATACTCTACAAATTGAACAACTTATATATATACTTAGAATCAATGTATATTTTTTCATCCTACAATTTTTTTTCAAAACTAATTTAATTTTTCTAATTAATTAGTTAGAATGCCAAATAAATAGTTATGTGTATTTTTCCATCACAAAATGTGACAATTATTTTGCACTACCAATTTAATTTGGTCAATTAATTAATTGGCCAAATAAATAGTTATATCTCTTAATTGAGAAATTTAATTTAATTTTTCTAATATAATTTTAATTTTTTATGAAACTTCATCAATTCAAAACAGAAATAAAATTATATATTAAAAAAAATTAAATAAATTTCGAATATAGCATCAATTTCTCATAAACTTCATAAAATTAAATAGGTTCGGGTAATTAATCAAATACGAGACGAATGTTGTTATGTACTACTCCCTTCGTCCCCCATATTCCTTCCTAGGAATATGGGGTGTGGGTTTTAATAAAAGTTGTTAAGTGTATTGTGAGTGGAATAGGGGTCCCACATTAATGTAATATTAAATTAGTTAGTGGTGGGCCATAGGTGGTAAAATATATAAATAAATAGGTTGTTGATGGTAGAAAAGAGAAATAGTGGTGGGCCATAGGTGGTAAAAGGTGTAAATAAAGAATATTATTGAGGGTAAAGTTTGAAAGATAGTTTCCATAAATAGATAGGAAGGAAATTGAGGGACGTCCAAAAAAGGAAAATTAGGAAGGAATATGGGGGACGGATGGAGTATATGATATACATGTTCTTTATTTTAAAATTTTTGTTATTTATATTAATTAATCTTTATTCTGTATTGTTCGATTCATTACTGAGACAGATAAATAATTACTGTAACAACTTATATTTATAAATTTAAATAAATTTCGATAGTTAGCACGTATTTTTGGGACAAGAACGTGTAAATTAATTAATATTATTTTTAAAGTTTTCATGAAACTTTACCAATTCAAGACATAAATTGAATGATATATTTCTTACGATTTTTTAAACAAATTTTGAATTATACATAGATTTTTCATGAACTTCATAGATTTAAAATCTAAATAAAAGAATATTTTTCTTACAATTTTTTAAATAAAAATTTGAAACTCATATCGATTTTACAGGAAACTTCACAAATTAATAAAAATAAATTTGAAATAAATAGTCCACATAGGAGAGATAGTGTGTTAATCATTAATCCTATTATATAATAATTTTGTAATTCTAAACGCATTCAAATATCAACATATATTACTATACGGGTTTGAGACGATAATAAATATATAATCAAATCAATTTTAAATCAAATTTGCGGCAGCTACATTTATATAGATTTTAAATTGGTCAAGACATTGATCGATATGTCTATGTGGGATTTTCTCAATTTTAATATATTGGAATAATATACATTTTATTGATTATATGTTTTAAAACTTAAATGAATTATGATAATTAGTGGATATTACTACACGAGAATAAAACGAGAATATAATCTCTCCATTTCTATTTTTCACAAATCTCATTTATTCATAGTATTTACATCTTCTATCCCACATTGATTTGTTATCAAACTCCACCTTAATTTAAACTTATATAAATAGTTGTGAGTAGACTTTTCATCCTACAACACACAACTATTTTACATACACCAATTTTATTTGACCCATCAATTAATTAGTTGGCGAGATAAATAGTTACTTTTTAATTAAAAATTTAATTTAATTAATATTATTTTTAAAGTTTTCATGAAATTTTACCAATTCAAGACATAAATTGAATGACATATTTCTTACGATTTTTTAAACAAATTTTGAATTATACATCGATTTTCATGAACTTCACAAATTTAAAATCTAAATAAAAGAATGTTTTTGTACAATTTTTAAATAAAAATTTGAAACTCATATCGATTTTACAGGAAACTTCACAAATTAATAAAAATAAATTTGAAATAAATACTCCACGTAGGAGAGAGATTGTGTTAATCAATAATCCTATTATATAATAATTTTTTAAATAAAAAAAATTCAAATATCAACATATATTACTATACGGGTTTGAGACGATAACAAATATATAATCAAATCAATTTTAAATCAAATTTGTGGCAGCTACATTTATATAGATTTTAAATTGGTCCATACATTGATCGATATGTCTATGTGGGATTTTTTCAATTTTAATATATTGGAATAATATACATTTTATTGATTGTAAGTTTTAAAACTTAAATGAATTCTGGTAATTAGTAGATATTACTACACGAGAATAAAACTTTTCTACGCGTAAATTACAATATAAAGTGATTTTTCATTAGAATTCGATGAAATATAACCTATACATATCACATTCAGACATACTATATAGACCCAACAAAATTGGGCCGGCCCCGAAATTGTGGTCGGGTTGGGCTCGTGAAAATAGTGGCCCGAAAAAAATCGGGCCTAAAAAGCTCGTCCACATAGCCATCGGGCTGATCGGGCTATGGGGCTAAAAACCCCGGGGTTAACGGGCCTAAAAGCCCGCCCACATATTTAAATTTTTTATATTTTATATTAGTAGTAAATACGAAATAGTAAATATAAAAATAAAATTGATGTTAGTGAGACGTAATTTATCTTATTTATTTTGAAATTGATGTTAGTAGACTTAATTTATTTATTTTATCATATTTTTAAAATTAAAAATAATATTTTATTAAATTAAATATTAGGCGGGTTTGGCCGGTGGCGGATGGCCCGGATAAGTGGGCTATCTGATATAAAGATTTTTCATTTAATATATCAAATTCAGACGTATTGCCCCTGATATAAGATTATTTTATTTAATATGATTATAAATATAACATAAAATAGTTTCCGTCGAAATTCGACAGGTTACACACTAGATACGTTACTAATATTGTCATTCTCTGCAAAACAGGGCCAGTGTAGGAAAATCTGATTTTAACCCTCTCCCGAGGATCCATCTTGGATGTTTAATTCACCATACATTGATTATATACCTAGCACCTATATAATTAATTGCAACACGTTGGTGTTTTCGTGTTTACTGCGAATTTGTCGAGCAAGGAATTGGATCAAGACTCGTGCTTTGATCTTACGGGCGTGTCCCGTTGCTAAACTTCATGTCGGTGAGGACAATCTATGGAGAGTAGTGCATAATTTAGCCATATCATCCTCATATCTTATGTGGCATCATTATATTCCTTCATCCTTATTTATCTAAATTCTCTATTTAATGTCTTATACATTCTAATTCTAATCACACAAAAATATATTATCTCACATTGATTTCTAATCATACTCCACAAATTGAACAACTAATATATATACTTAAGAATCAATATATATTTTTTCATCATACAATTATTTTTCACCACTAATTTAATTAGGCTAATTAATTAGTTTGATGGCCAAATAAATATTTATATATTTTACACCACTAATTTAATTTGGCTAATTAATTAATTAGATGGCCAAATAAATAGTTATATTTTTAAAATTTTAAACTATTCATTTAATGCCACCTTATCAATATATAATATGATTAATGAAACTTAATGCCACATCGTACGCATATCTTATGTGGCACCATTATATTCCTCAATTCTTATTTATCTAAATTCTCTATTTAATGTCTTTTAAATTCTAATTCTAATCATATTAAAAAAATCTTATCCCACATTGATTTTTAATCATACTCCACAAATTGAACAACTTATATATATACTTAGAATCAATGTATATTTTTTTCATCCTACAATTATTTTTCAAAACTAATTTAATTTGGCTAATTAATTAGTTAGAAGGCCAAATAAATAGTTATGTGTATTTTTCCATCACAAAATGTGACAATTATTTTGCACTACCAATTTAATTTGGTCAATTAATTAATTGACCGAATAAATAGTTATATCTCTTAATTGAGAAATTTAATTTAATTTTTCTAATATAATTTTAATTTTTTTATGAAACTTCATCAATTCAAAATAAAATAAAATTATATATTAAAAATTAAATAAATTTCGAATATAGCATCAATTTCTCATAAACTTCATAAAATTAAATAGGTTCGGGTAATTAATCAAATGCGAGGCGAATGTTGTTATGTACTATATGATATACATGTTCTTTATTTTAAATTTTTGTTATTTATATTAATTAATCATTATTCAGTAATGTTCGATTCATTCTTGAGATGATAAATAATTCTTGTAACAACTTATATTTATAAATTTAAATAAATTTCGATAGTTAGCACGTATTTTGGGACAAGAACGTGTAAATTAATTAATATTATTTTAAAGTTTTCATGAAACTTTACTAATTCAAGACATAAATTGAATGATATATTTCTTACGATTTTTAAACAAATTTTGAATTATACATCGATTTTCATGAACTTCACAAATTTAAAATCTAAATAAAGAATATTTTTCTTACAATTTTTTAATTAAAATTTGAAACTCATATCGATTTTACAGGACACTTTACAAATTAATAAAATAAATTTGAATAAATAGTCCACATAAGAGATAGTGTGTTAATCATTAATCTATTTTATAATAATTTTGTAATTCTAAGCAATTCAAATATCAACATATATTACTATACGGGTTTGAGGCGATAACAAATATATAATCAAATCAATTTTAAATCAATTATGCGCCTACATTTATATAGATTTTAAATTGGTCCGATATTGATCGATATGTGTATGTGGGATTTTCTCAATTTTAATATATTGGAATAATATACATTTATTGATTATATGTTTTAAAACTTAAATGAATTCGGTAATTAGCGGATATTACTACACGAGAATAACTTTTCTCTGGCGTAAATTACAATATAAAGTGAATTTTCGGTAGAATTAACGAAATATAACCTATACATATCACATTCGGACATACTATCTAGAGCCGAGTTGGCTCGGCGGATGGACAGTGCCCGAGGTGCCGGGTGGGTTGGGTTAGGCTCGTGAAAATAGTGGCCGAAAAAATCGGGCCTAAAAGCCCGTCCACATAGCCCATCGGGCCGAACTTTAGGGCTAAAAGCAGGGGTTAGCAGCCTAAAAGCCCATACACATTTAAATTTTTATATTTTATATTAGTAATAATACGAAATAGTAAATATAGAAAATAAAATTGATGTTAGTAGACGTAATTTATCTTATTTATTTTGAAATTGATGTTAGTAGACTTAATTTATTTATTTTATCATATTTTTTAAAATTAAAAATAATATTTTATTAAATTAAATATTGGGTTGGTTTGGCCCGGTGGCCCGATGGCCCAGATGGGGCTGGGCTGGGCTACCATATTTTTAGCCCGATAGCATTTCGGGCCGGGCCAGCCCGACCTAGTAAAAACAACAAGCCCGATGGGCCGAGCCGGTCCGACCCGTCCCTTTTGCCAGCTCTAATACTATCCTGATATAAAGATTTTTCATTTAATATATCAAATTCAGACGTATTGCCCCTGATATAAGATTATTTTATTTAATATGATTATAAATATAACATAAAATAGTTTCCGTCGAAATTCGACAGGTTACACACTAGATACGTTACTAATATTGTCATTCTCTGCAAAACAGGGCCAGTGTAGGAAAATCTGATTTTAACCCTCTCCCGAGGATCCATCTTGGATGTTTAATTCACCATACATTGATTATATACCTAGCATGCACCTATATAATTAATTGCAACACGTTGGTGTTTTCTCGTGTTTACCTGCGAATTTATCAGGCAAGGAATTGGATCAAGACTCGTGCTTTGATCTTCTGGACTGTGTCCCGATTGCCTAAACTTCAATGTCGAGTGAGGACAATCTATGGAGAGTAGTGCATAATTTCGCCATATCATCCTCATATCTTATGTGGCATCATTATATTCCTTCATCCTTATTTATCTAAATTCTCTATTTAATGTCTTATACATTCTAATTCTAATCACACAAAATATATTATCTCACATTGATTTCTAATCATACTCCACAAATTGAACAACTAATATATATACTTAAGAATCAATATATATTTTTTCATCATACAATTATTTTTCACCACTAATTTAATTAGGCTAATTAATTAGTTTGATGGCCAAATAAATATTTATATATTTTACACCACTAATTTAATTTGGCTAATTAATTAATTAGATGGCCAAATAAATAGTTATATTTTAAAATTTTAAACTATTCATTTAATGCCACCTTATCAATATATAATATGATTAATGAAACTTAATGCCACATCATACGCATATCTTATGTGGCACCATTATATTCCTCAATTCTTATTTATCTAAATTCTCTATTTAATGTCTTTTAAATTCTAATTCTAATCATATTAAAAATCTTATCCCACATTGATTTTAATCATACTCCTAAATTGAACAACTTATATATATACTTAGAATCAATGTATATTTTTTCATCCTACAATTATTTTTCAAAACTAATTTAATTTGGCTAATTAATTAGTTAGAAGGCCAAATAAATAGTTATGTGTATTTTCCATCACAAAATGTGACAATTATTTTGCACTACCAATTTAATTTGGTCGATTAATTAATTGACCGAATAAATAGTTATATCTCTTAATTGAGAAATTTAATTTAATTTTTCTAATATAATTTTAATTTTTTTATGAAACTTCATCAATTCAAAATAAAAATAAAATTATATATTAAAAAAATTAAATAAATTTCGAATATAGCATCAATTTCTCATAAACTTCATAAAATTAAATAGGTTCGGGTAATTAATCAAATGCGAGACGAATGTTGTTATGTACTATATGATATACATGTTCTTTATTTTAAATTTTTTGTTATTTATATTAATTAATCATTATTCTGTAATGTTCGATTCATTACTGAGACAGATAAATAATTACTGTAACAACTTATATTTATAAATTTAAATAAATTTCGATAGTTAGCACGTATTTTTGGGACAAGAACGTGTAAATTAATTAATATTATTTTTAAAGTTTTCATGAAACTTTACTAATTCAAGACATAAATTGAATGATATATTTCTTACGATTTTTTAAACAAATTTTGAATTATACATCGATTTTTCATGAACTTCACAAATTTAAAATCTAAATAAAAGAATATTTTTCTTACAATTTTTTTAATTAAAAATTTGAAACTCATATCGATTTTACAGGACACTTTACAAATTAATAAAAATAAATTTGAATAAATAGTCCACATAAGAGAGATAGTGTGTTAATCATTAATCCTATTTTATAATAATTTTGTAATTCTAAACGAATTCAAATATCAACATATATTACTATACGGGTTTGAGACGATAACAAATATATAATCAAATCAATTTTAAATCAATTGTGGCAGCTACATTTATATAGATTTTAAATTGGTCCAGACATTGATCGATATGTGTATGTGGGATTTTCTCAATTTTAATATATTGGAATAATATACATTTTATTGATTATATGTTTTAAAACTTAAATGAATTCAGGTAATTAGCGGATATTACTACACGAGAATAACTTTTCTACGCGTAAATTACAATATAAAGTGAATTTTCAGTAGAATTCGACGAAATATAACCTATACATATCACATTCAGACATACTATCTAGAGCCGAGTTGGCTCGGCCGGATGGACCGGCCCGAGGTACCCGGAATTGGGTTCGGGTTAGGCTCGTGAAAATAGTGGCAGAAAAAATCGGGCCTAAAAAGCCTCCACATAGCCCATCGGGTGACCGAACTTTGGGGCTAAAAGCAGGGGTTAGCAGGCCTAAAAGCCGCCCACACATTTAAATTTTTATATTTTATATTAGTAGTAAATACGAAATAGTAAATATAGAAAATAAAATTGATGTTAGTAGACGTAATTTATCTTATTTATTTTGAAATTGATGTTAGTAGACTTAATTTATTTATTTTATCATATTTTTTAAAATTAAAATAATATTTTATTAAATTAAATATTGGGTTGGTTTGGCCGGTGGCGATGGCCCAGATAAATTGAGGTGAGCTACCATATTTTTAGCCCGATAGCATTTGGTAAGGCCATTACCGACCCACTAAAAACAACAAGTCTGATGGATCGGGCGGTCCGACCCGGCCCTTTGCCATTTCTAATACTATCACGATATAAAGATTTTTCATTTAATATATCAAATTCAAACGTATTGCCCCTGATATAAGATTATTTTATTTAATATGATTATAAATATAACATAAAATATTTTCCGTCGAAATTCGACAGGTTACACACTAGATACGTTAATAATATTGTCATTCTCTGCAAAACAGGGCCAATGTAGGAAAATCTGATTTTAGCCCTCTCTCGAGGATCCATCTTGGATGTTTAATTCACCATACATTAATTATATACCTAGCATGCACCTATATAATTAATTGCAACACGTTGGTGTTTTCTCGTGTTTACCTGCGAATTTGTCAGGCAAGGAATTGGATCAAGACTCGTGCTTTGATCTTCTGGAGTGTGTACCGATTGCCTAAACTCCAATATCGAGTGAGGACAATCTATGGAGAGTAGTGCAGAATTTCTCCTTCTTCCACACCTTGAAATTTTCAAAAATCCTAACTATTGGAATAGTATAATTTTTGAAAATTCTTCTCTTAGGATTATGTTTTGATTTTCTCTCACCTTATATTTATAATGCAACCCTAACTCCTTTTTGGATATGATCTCTGCATATCTAATATATATAATAATATCTCTTCAGATAGAGAGGATCAGAACTGAGTTTCAAAGGGACACTCTATGTGGTGGACGAAATTTCTCATTGCTCCAGGCCAGGATGGGCCAGCCCAGGGATCAAATACAAGGAATAAAGATGGACATCAAATAAATTAATTATCTTATGTTCAGCCCAGAACATAAATTAATTCATAAACATTTATTCATGCCACTAGAGAATAAATCTTGACTTACCCCTTTATTTTAGAAGTTGAGTTGGGCTTGCACTTAGACTTCACGAATCCGTATTTAAAATATCGAACGTCCATTAATTATTTACGATGTTACGGTGATTAAAATAATTAAACTCTTTAATTCCTTAAGTAGTACCACTCAACCTTATTATTGTACTTGAGATAACTCGACTGCGGGGTTTAGTACAATAAACCTTTGAGCTCCTTAAGGGACGTCATTATCTAGCGGATACGGTGACTCGATCTGCACAAATAGCATGACATACAAGCACTGCCACCACCCAAGATGCAGATAATATTGGGTTATCTCATGTAGCCCTCACCCATAACAAGTCAAAGTGATGGTCAACAACTCATACTCACCTAATACCTTATCGAGGTTTAGATCAACGTAAAGTCACCGAGATCTAGGTTCTTTACGACGGTCAGATAGAAAAACTCATCTCACTGTGACCCATAAATACGTCAGAGACGTACCATTATAGACAAACAACTAAGTCAAGTCACTTCTTATCTATACCGCAGCCTATACCGACAACTCGTCCTTAAGTTGTCTCAGCTGTGATTCTTTTTATATCTCATTAAGCTTGACCAATCATACAGACTTCTGTGATCTACTACACACTGTATGATCTAACTTATATATGAGATAAATGGACAAACATATGCAATCAAGTAAACAATTCAGATAGGAGATTGTTGATAAACGCACTTTTTACTCATTTATTAATGTTATATTAAGATGATTTAGATTGGTTTAAGTGCGTTTATATAGTCGATATTAATGTTTTTAGCTATTTTTGGAAGATACTGCTCTCGGGGTTCCTCTTTGGTGTTTTGTAGGCTTTTCAGGTGATAATCGATGCACAAGACAACGATGTAACCAAAGATGATGAAATGGATATGAAAAGTATGGATGTGAAAATATTACAATGTTAAAGATTATCTCGATAGGAGTCTATAGGCGCAAACGGATCACAATTCAGAGTTCGGATGCGAAAGAACGGAGCGAAACAGCGAGGTCGCGCATTCTGCGCAGGAGCTCGCGACCACTCTCGCGGCCGCGAGAGGTGGCTGCGAGAAAGTGCCCAGAACGTATAGGGCAGAGCTCGCTACCAAGCTCACGGCCGCGAGCCCGGCTACGAGGCGTGACGGCTGGGCGTGAATTAGGGTTCAGCCATGCGCCTATATATACCCCTAGGCTTGCCCATACCCCTCCAACACGGAACATACTTATTTTTACATATTTTCATCAGTTTTCAGCATATTTTCAATTCCTTTCATTCTAGCTTTCATTTAGATTCATCTAGACTTTAGATTTTTATTGTTCTACGCATTGTTATCATTTTGGAACGATTTCGTCCGAACGAATTTCATATTTTCCCGTTTGTTACTTGGGTTTACGAACCCAACCATTGTTCTTCCGACGCTACACTATGGGTTTTATTTATATAATTTCTATTTCTATGTTTAATTCGTATTTTATTTCAATATCTATGTCTAGCTAAATTCTTGTTATAATCTAGGGTTTGCATGATTCTATCCTATGTATTGTGATTCATCTTTGTTGCTATTTACCTTCCGTGCATTGATTTGTGATTCTTGGTGCTAAATATTATGTGTTAATTTCGATCAATCTTGATGCATATCTAGTTGCCGATTAATTTCTTAACGATTTTAATTGTCAATCGATCTTGAATGCACTGTCTGAATAAGCCTTGAGTCGTGAGCGAGATAGGAACATTCAGTAGGAAGCTATTCTTTGTGATCTTTTTGGGTTGCTAATTTTCACCTAGAGGCGTATGATGTAGGAAAATTAGTAATCTCTACCACAATTATCGTGAATCGAAATTGTTGGTTACATATGTGATCTTCCATCTTATGCGGATTAAAATTGGTTAATAGGAGCGGGATGAACATACAACGTGGGTAGGATTAATACATCCCTAGGGTTAGTCTTTTAGTCTTATTATCTCTTTGAGTTTTTATTGCTTGCTTTATTTGTTTTATTTGCTCTTAACTTTGAATTTAATATTTGAAGTCCCAAAACCTTTTCAAAACCAAATCTGTCACTTGGATAATGATGAAGGATTATTGAGTTAGCTTCTATATTTTCGTGTTACAATCCCTGTGGATACGATACTCAACTTACCTATCAACTTGCACGTTTTCGTATTAGAAAATAGTGTGATCAATTGTAATAGTGGTAAAAGGAAGCATTGTATACAAGCTCAGCCACACTGCTTTCAGTTTACAAATCCAACAATCTCCCACTTATACTAAAACAAACTTTTAGTATACAATGTGTCTCTCTACTAGCTATTACAAACAATACCATCACTTTGCTTTCTTCCACTTATAAAAAAGTTTCCTTTCTAAGTGGGTGCCATCTTGCGCAATCCAAGTCCTCGAACATGCTCTTCTTAGACTTTTTGCGGCAGGCTCTTCGTGAATGAGTCAGCTAGGTTATCCGCAGTACCAATTGTTTTGCATGTTTTTGTTATGTTTTTCCTTATTTGTTTTAGACGATTTGATTCCTATTTGTTTATCTTTGAATATCTTTTGTTGGAATCATGTTCGTTTTCATTTTGTGTAGGGAATGATGCATTTGAAGCATTTTATGCATAAAAGCGCACCCAAGCGCCGAACTCGGCGTAGCCGACGTTGGGTGCACCTTGGCATCGTGAGATTCGACAGCGCCCGCGTCCGGTGCTGGCGTGCGTCCGGCGCTGGGCGTCCCTAGTTGGATCCATCCCGAGACCGCCCGCATCCGGCGCAGGCGTGCGTCCGGTGCTGGCTGCCCAAAGTTGGATTCGTCCCGAGAGCTCGTGCGTCCGACGCTGGCTTGCGTCCGACGCTGGGCTACCGACGTGAAGTTGTCTGGTGCTGCATCGCGTCCGGCGCTGCATCGCGTCCGGCGCTGCATCACGTCCGGTGCTGCGCAAGTATTGAAGATCATCCAGAAAGTCGACGCGTTCGGCACTGGCACCTCGTCCGAGAGCTGACGAGTCCGGCGCTGGGCGAGCCGCGTTTTGCATTGTTTTTGGAGCGCGTGCGTCCGGTGCTGCGTGTGATTTTTCGGGCGCTATATTTATGTTTTAAAACGCTGAAACCCTACCCTTTTTATTCATTCTTTCAGTTTTATTTCTTCATGCGTGCGTCTCCTTTCACGCGATTTTCTTCCTTCAAGTTTTCCTAAGTATTCCTTTACGATTTGTGATTCAAGATTATTGTAAGGATTATTATTATTGGATTTCTATTCCAGAAGACTTTAATTTCAATTCCATCGTTCATTTTTATTCGTAAGATTGCTTTATCGCTTTCTTCGATTTTCTCGTATTTTTTTGATGATGATTTCTACGTTTTGGTGTTGATTAATATTGATATTGATTTAATTATTCTTGTCTTGTCTTTATTCTCTTCTAATTATGTGTAGGGTTCATCATGTTGATTCTGTGTTCTTCAATCTAGGGTTTATTTCTTGTCTAGATAATTTCTTTGCTTTGTCAATTTCCGCCTATTTAATTCGTCTTTCTTTCCTTAATAATTCCTCGCCTAGGTAATCTACAGTTTTAAAGTGACGATCAAACAACTCTTTGTGATTAGAATGTTTAGGAATTTAATTGCTTTCGCATGGTAACTTAGTAGCATACATTAAGTTTTCCTTGAGAGACGACTTGGATTAGCTTTCTCGCTAGGGCGACCTCGTTAGATTGCGAGAGACTTTATTAGTGATCTTTTAGTCCAACAAATTTTTGCGTTCTTCGGGAAAACTTTAGGCGTTTATTAATGTTGCATGTTTTCGTTTTATTCTTCTCCTCGCTTTCTTATTTTGTACCGTAATTGCATTTGATCTCGTTTGTTGAGTGTTATGTATGTAGGGACGCCGAAGTCTAACTCCTAGATTGGCATCCCGTTGAAGGATACTCGCAAGCCAAGGAAACCGCGACTACCTAGTGTGGCGGAGTTTGATCACTCCGATTGTGATAGCTTCTGTGAGGACAGTTCTTTCACTCTTGAAGGAGAGAGGTCTTTTGTGGGAGGTCAAGGAGAATTCACTACCATCGAAATTTCTTGTTTGAAGAAACCCCATCGAGAACCATGGGTGACCGACAAGATAATAACCATGGCAATGTAAACAACAATCATGGCACGACAGCGCCCTGCGCGATGGGGATTACTTCCGCCCAAAGATAGGGGAGACTACAAACCCTATCGTGTGTTACCCCGCGGCACGTGGGTCTGAGTTGAAGCCTATCCATTTCAATCTCATTCCCACTTTTCATGGCATGGCGAATGAGGATGCCTTAAGCTTCATCAGAGAGTACAATCAAGTGGTACAATCGTTCCTCTTTTTGCCTCGAATGAGGAGCAGTTGAAGATCTAATGTTTCTCCTATGCTCACGAAAGATAAAGCAGTCTTGGCTTATGAGCTTTCCACGATTCTTTAGTAAATTGGAACAACGTGGTGGAGTGATAAGCCTCATTTTCACCTGATTTTTATGGCTATATTTATCTTGTTTATAATTGATAAAGGTTTGTTTGAGCTGCATTTGTGATATATTTCATTTACTTTGAAAGATATGATGCCGTGTGTATTTTTTGTTATTTTAGCACAGGTTTTGATCTAAAAATAAGAGAAGACACACAAGTACACATTAAGCTTCGCGGAAGAGGAGCTCGTGAACGGGCGCAATTCATAGCTCGCGATAGTCAATCGCGAAGAAACACTGACCGTGCGCTGAGAAGGTTCGCGACACGGCCTCGCGATGATTGATCGAGATAGCGCCTCGCGAAGCCACATTGAAATTGCCTCGCGACTAGAAATCACGACCGTTGCCGCGATAGCGCCTCGCGAAATCCAGCGAGCGACGAGACATTTCTTGGCGACCGGCATCGCGACGAAGCTCACGATGTCGTTCGCGGCGACACGGAAAGTCAGCGCGACTAGTTCTCGCGACTGAAGCTCACGAGGTAGGAGAGGATGCGGCTCACGAGACGAGACTCCTTGTCCGAGTGTAAGTCTGAATCAGAGTCCAAAAAGGATGGGGAATTCACGAGAAAAGAGAGCGGAAGTTTTATTATAAATAGGGAGATAGATCAGTAGTTAAAAACACCATTCCAGAGCAGAACACAAATTATTCTTTATTTTCTTTTATAAGTTCTTTTCCCGTTTAATTTAGTTTAGCTTTTCTTTAAGTATTTTTATTCCAATTTCATAGTTTAGTATTAGAATTGAATTTCTTCCTGATTCAAGTCGCTACAATTGTTCTTCGGATTCTTACGGTTTTATCTATCTATCTTAATTTATGCTTTATTTATTGATTTATTTATTTATTTATTTATTGTTTTGTTATTTTAATTATAATGTAGCTAAAGTTCAGATTGATCCTAGGGTTTGTATGTTTAACTAGATTTATATAATTAACTGTTGATAATGTTTTGCCGTCCATTCATGATTTATAATTCTTGGCTTTAATTCTCATGTGTTGGTGTCGATCAATATTAATGCATGTTAGTTATGTGATTGATGTCTGGCGGAATTAATTGCATAATCGATATCGTGAATTTATAATCTGTTTTGCCTTGAGACGGCGAGATAGGTGGTATGAGGAGGTTAAATCTTTGTGTGCTTTTGTAATTAGCTTACTTCTCTTGAGACCCGCGAAGATAGAGTTTAGCCAACCTACTACTATAGGCTGTCACGACGGAGTATAGTTATATTAGTGATCATTCATCCGAATGTGGATTAAATTGGTAAGCAGTTAATAGGTTAATTGTGTGAATTTGGTTAGGTTAAGTACATCCCTAGGATCGATCTTTTATATCCGGTTTATTCCTATCTTTATTTTCGAGTCTAGTTTTATAATATTCTCTCTTGATATTTTGTTACGGATAATAATAAAGATTACGTGTTAATTACTTGTCTTGTGTTCTCGAGTCGCGGTCCGTGGATACGATATAATATACTTGCTTTTTACTATCATTTATTTGGTAGGAATTATAGCGATCAAATTTTAGGCGCCGTTGTTGGGGACCTGTTTAGATTACAGCATGATAATTTTACGGATTATAGTTATTAATTGGGCTTAAAAATAAAAAATAAAAAATAAAAAATAGAAAATTTTATTATTTACGTATTCTTCTCGGATCGATTTGGTTTATATCTCTACATGCGGTGCATGATTACAAGATCCCAAGGAAAGAAATTATTCCATTGGATCTCGAGATTGATGATCATATAAGAGAGGCGAGAAAGAAGACAACAAGCAATGGCGGATAGACGACCCCAAGTCCCGGATCGGATGGCGAAATGGAGGCGTCTTGGCGACAATGCAGCGCCAATGGCGTTGAATAATCGAATGGGCCGTTTGGTGAGCGAGCACAGCCCATACCGCTCAACCACGTATGTACGAGCCGCAAGACGGATCAATTCGAAGATGGAGGATGGGGGCAAACGTGAATGCGAATAATTTTGAATTAAAGCCTTCCTCATCGCGCATGATCAGCGGAGCGGTTTGGGGAGGGTCATCAAGACCCCAACGCGCATTTAGAGGCATTCCTTGATATATGTGATACTATCAGCGAGAATGGAGTGCCGGTGGCGCCATCCGGATGCGGATGTTTATATTTTCAACTGCGGTCGGTGAAGAGTGGTTGGTTTGGACGGATCAAGAATCACTACATGGGAGCGATTGTGCGAAAATTCTGTCAAGTACTTTCCACCGCCAAGTAGCAGAAGATCATTGCCGAGATATCCCATTTTCACAATTGGGAGATGAATCATTATTTGAAGCACAGGGTGATTGAAACACCGCTCATAGTGTCCTGACATGGGTTTTCACACGAGCAACAAGTGACACAATTTTATAGTGGACTCGATACTAACACCGTAGCATTGTAGATGCATCGGCGAGGAGGATGCCTTCTCGATCGTGGAATGAGCGAAGCATTAAAATTATTGAGGAGATGGCATCAATAGCTATCAATGGCCGATGGAGAGATAGCCGATCGGAAGAGTGGCTAACTGCGAGTTGGATGATAAGTATGTTGACTTGTTGAGAGTTCACAACTCTACGGAAGAGTGACCCCGAGAGAAAAGGGCGAATGAGCGTGGCCATGGCGCGAGAATATCGAGGAGGTTCAATTTGTGAACGAAGGAATAATGGTCGAGGAATCGAATGGAATCGCCTATCATCCCAACAATAGGAATCGTCCCAATTTTCCTATGCGATGCAGAATGCTCGGCAACCACCACGATTTTCTTTGTTAATAATAGAATGATAGTGGAGCCCAAGAAACCGAGCCTCGAGGATATGATGTAACAAGTGTTGGCGAGCAATCGGCGAGATAACAACGAGTCACCAACAAATGGTGGCTCGACAAAACATTCGGATCCGGCGACTTGGGAATAGGATGAGCAGCTCTAGAAGCACAATCAGCGCCATCAACAATACGGTGAATGCCCTTGGAAAACAATTGAAGATGTTGGAAAACCAAGTGGGCGGATGGCGATGAGAGAGGCTGGGTGCAGGAGCAAGGTCAATTCCCAAGCAACGAGGCAAAATCCGAAGAATCATACTCTCCGAATCGGTGCAATGCGATATATTTGAGGTGGAGTTTCGTATGAAAATCACCGGAGAATCAAAGAGATAAGCAATCCGATGAAGAGAGTGTCGCGAGAGAGAATGGCGAAGAGGCGTCGTGAGGAAGGAAAGGGTGAACATTCGCGAAATGAAACACGAAGGATCGACCAATGCTCCCAAAGCTGTCGCTCCATTCCTCGGCGCATTGGGAAGACAAAATATGACGAGGAGTTCGCTTTGATTCAAAGAGATGTTCAAAAGTGAACATTAATATACCTCTTTTGATGCTCTTGAATATGCCGGATCGTCAAATTTCTTAAAGATGCGGTGGAAAATAAGAAGAAGTTGGGGAAATTTGACAAGATCAACCTCTACGAAGAATGCGGTGCTATCTTGCAGAAAGTTGCCATTGAAACAAAAGATCCGGGAGCTTCACTTGTTGAGTCGAGATTGCGAGCACACGTTTCCCAATGTATTGTGTGATTTGGGGAATGAGTATCGATTTGATGCCCTTATTTGTGTTCAATCGCTTGGGGGGGCAAGCCGAAGAAGACCTCCATTTCGTTAATGATGGTGACGGTCGATCGCATACCCTAAGGGCATAGTTGAAGATGTGTTGGTAAGGATTGGGATTTTGTCTTTCCTGCGATTTTGTTATTTTAGACATTCCGAATTTAAAATCAACCATTAATCTTGGTCGGCCTTTTCTAGCAGCGGTGGTGCTTTAATTGATGTGCGGGAAGGTGATCGACTTTTCGTGTCAGCGATGAGGAGCTAAAATTTCAATCTATGGCGCCATCCCGCGACACGATAGTTCGAGTATGAAGGTGTCATTCAATCACCACTATTCTTTTGCTAGCCAAATCTCGAGCTTGGATGTCGACCGACCAGGTTGAAAGGGTGATACAAAGAAAAGATGGACTCGGCATGGAACTCCGAGTGATTCGTTCAAGTTTGGGGGAGGCCACTTCCACACTCAGTGGTGGGCTAAAGTAAATGCAAAATATGGAGGCAAGCACAGATTTGGGAAGAAGTCTGCTGTCAAAACGCCTAATTGATCGAGGTTAGAAATGGTCTAGCTAAAGACATTTAAATTTAGCACTTGTTGGGAGGTAACCCAATGTTTTCTTTTCTTTTGTTTTTCGTTTTCGTTTTTGTTTTCTTTTTGTTTGTTTTTGTTTTGTTTCCTTGTTTGGGTTTTGTGTCTGTTTTGGGTTGAGTTGAATGACGAGCAGCCGATGATGAGAATTGTTTTTATTAGAAAATCTATTGAAATTCATTTTGTGAGACTAAGCATGTTATGATTGTTGTGAGTATTGAGCCTTTGAGAACTTGATCACACTTTTGAAACCTGTGAGACTTGAGCTTTTAACTGTCATATCTTTTCAGTTCTGTTTCTTTCTGTGTGAATAGTTTGAACTAGCATGTGTTTCTGTAGAACTTGCTCTGGATCTTTTTCAAGGTTGCATTGATGTGCTTAAGAATTTTGAAATGATATTAGGCATTCTTTTCTTAGCCTATACACTATCCAAACACTAACCTGTTATTTTATTATCCTTTGATGAGCCCGTTTGAGCATACCTTATTCTTTCATATAGCCGTGGGTTGGGTTATGTAGTTAGTGATATTTGGCTGCTTGAATTGAGGGTTGAGAAAAAAATAAAGGAAAGAAAGAAAATAGATAATAAGAAAGTGATTATTAAAAATAGTTGCTTACCCATATAAGTTCAAAAAAAATAAAATAAAATAATGACACAAGTGTGTGAAAAGAACATAAGTGGGTAAGTAACTAGTGCATTGAGATGATTATATCACTTATATGAAAATTATGGAATTCTTAGAAAAAATGACTTTTTGGTGTAGAGATTTGAAATGAATTGTGAAAGTTTGGGAATGATGTCTTATGATACTTATGATGTTTTTCATTATGGGATTATGAGTCACTTAGCCTAAATATATCCTACCCTACCAAAGAGACTACATTATAACCGTAAATAAAGACCTTTTTGATCTTAGTTCTTGAGCACACATTTGAGCAATGGAGAATTAGGCGATTTGCAAGCTTATGGTAGATTCCATGTGTTTTTAACTTTGAGTATACACATCCTCCTTGATACACTTGAGTGTTTGAGATTTCTTTTATATATATCCATGTCGTGAGGATTCAAGTTTGAGAGGCTTGGGCTTATGATTATTATGATGTGTGGAGTTTAACGAAGATGTTGTGATTTGATTCATTTGAGTGAATCGTTTATTGCTCATTGCTCGAGGCTTATTGCTTTTGTAGTCCAACTCTTTGCCTATCGTTGGTGGCCTCTCTCTTCATTCTAATTTGTTTGAGGACAAACAAAGGTTAAGTTGGGGAGTTGATAAGCCTCATTTTCACACGATTTTTATGGCTATATTTATCTTGTTTCTAATTGATAAAGGTTTTTTGAGCTGCATTTGTGATATATTTCATTTACTTTGAAAGATATGATGCGTGTGTATTTTGTGTTATTTTAGCACGGTTTGATCTAAAAATAGGAAGACACACGAGTACACATTTAAGCTTAGCGGAAGAGGATCTCATGACCGGGCGCAATTCATAGCTCGCGATAGTCGATCGCGAAGAAACACCGACATGCCGAGAAGGTTCGCGACACGGCCTCGCGACTATTGATCGAGATAGCGCCTCGCGAAGCCACATTGAAATTGCCTCGCGACTAGAACTCGCGACCGTTGCCCGTGATAGCGCCTCGTGAAGTCAGCGGGCGACGAACATTTCTTGCGACCCGGCATCACGACCGAAGCTCGCGATGTACATTCGCGAGGCGACACGGAAAGTCAGCGACTAGTTCTCGCGGTGAAGCTCGCGAGTAGGAGAGGATCTGACTCATGAGCGAGACTCCTGTCCGAGTGTAAGTCAGATCGAGTCCAAAAGGATGGGGAATTCACGAGAAAGAGAGCGGAAGTTTTATTATAAATAGGGAGATAGATCAGTAGTTAAAAACACCATTCCAGAGCAGAACACAAATTCTTCTTTATTTTCTTTTGCAAGTTCTTTTCCCGTTTAATTTAGTTTAGCTTTTTCTTTAAGTATTTTTATTCCAATTTCATAGTTTAGTATTAGAATTCAGATTTTCTTCCGGATTCTAGTCGCTACAATTGTTCTTCGTGGATTCTTACGGTTTTATCTATCTATCTTAATTTATGCTTTATTTATTTATTTATTTATTTATTTATTTATTTATTGTTTTGTTATTTTAATTATGCGTAGCTAAAGTTCGTATTGATCCTAGGGTTTGTATGTCTAACTAGATTTATATAATTAATATGTTGATAATGTTTTGCCGTCCCATTCATGATTTATAATTCTTGGCTTTAATTCTCATGTGTTGGTGTCTGATCAATATTAATGCATGTTAGTTATGTGATTGATGTCCTGGCGGAATTAATTGCATAATCAATATCGAAATTTATAATTAGGTTTTGCCTTGAGACCCGAGCGGAGATAGGTGGTGTAGGAGGTTAAATCTTTGTGTGCTTTTGGTAATTAGCTTACTTCTCTTGAGACCCGATGGAGATAGAGTTTAGGCTAACCTACTACTATAGGCTGTCCTGGCGGAAACTATAGTTATATTAGTGATCCTTCATCTGAATGTGGATTAAATTAGTAAACAGATTAATAGGTTAATTGTGTGAATTTGGTTAGGTTAAGTACATCCCTAGGATCAGTCTTTTATATCTGGTTTATTCCTATCTTTATTTTCGAGTCTAGTTTTATAATATTCTCTCTTGATATTTTTTTACCTGGATAATAATAAAGATTACGTGTTATTTACTTGCTGTGTTCTCGAGTCGTAGTCACCGTGGATACGATATAATATACTTTTGTTTACTATCATTTATTTGGTAGGAATTATAGCGATCATGGAGCGATTCATGTTGAGGTTCTATCCGCAGCGAGAAGACCAAAGATCTTGATCCAAGATTATGTTGTTCGGCGAGGCTGGATGAGCCGTTTCATGAAGCAAGAAAGATTGAAAACTACGAGCAATGCTCGTATCACTTTTCGTTGGTTCTCTTATGTCAATTCTTTTATGACGGGATCCTTAAATCCGATCAGGAAAAAGCTGACGACGTGGCAGGGGGAAACATAGCTCATATCACAGCCGAGGCTCTAGATGAGATCTTTGATGTCATGGCGAGCAACTCCCTCCAGAAGGCATCTTGTATGCACCGATCTACTGTCAATTCCGTAGAGACAAGATCAGAATTAACGCGGTAGATGGCGTAGCTTATGAGAGAAATGAACAAAATAAAGATGAAGCAGGCTGAGTTCCCTTCACCGTCCCAGGAGTTCGCTGCACCTCCTCAGGAATTCGTCGCACCGCCTCAGGATTTCTTTATGCAGCCTTGTGGAATTTGCATGGAGATGGGATATACAACGAGGTTTGTCCCAATATGGGAGCACCCGTCTATGAAGGCAGAGTAGAAGCCTACGCTATGCAAGGCTTTCCGCCTCGGCAGCCTTATGAGCCGAGGCCGACCTATGAGCAAACTCAGCCGCAGTACAATTCGAGATGGAAGAATCAGAGCTAAGGTCAGGGGTCGGGTTCAAACCCACAGACTCGATCCCCCGCAAGCAGCGGTACCCATCATGGCGGTACCCATTGCAGCGATACACAGCCAGCGGTACCGTCTCGGCGGTATCCACTTGAGCGGCGGGCTTATAGTCGTGATATTAGTATCGGCAGCGATCGTATCCACAACCCGTCGTACCGCGGTATCCCTACCCGCATGACCACCACCACCTCGGTATCCATATCCACGGCCTGACCTCCGTCACGGCGGTACCCTCAGTAGCCTCCGCCGCCACAACAGTTTCCACGCGGCTCCCAGCTATCTCAATGGACTTCTGCTGAGGAGTCTCTCGACGCCTACATCACTAAGAACAATTAGAGAATCGGCGGTCTTGGCGGCGATGAGGCACCTCGAGGACACTATGGGTCAGATTGCCACTTCAATTAATGAGATGAGGTAGCAGAGTGAGAGGAATAAGTTGCCCGGGCAAGCTCATCAAGCTCATGCCGTGACGGTGCTCCGAAGTGGAAAGGTTATCAACAACAAGGTGGCTATGCCAACTCCCGTGCCTTCACAGGCACCCATTGTCGACGCTGAACAACATCAGGTAGAAGAAGAGGTTCCCGAGAAGAAAGATGAGAATGCATTGCACAAAGCCTCCGATCCTTATGTTCCGTCGGGACAATCTACAAAAGCATTGTTCAAGCCCCGGGTCCCCTATCCCCATCGGTTGTCGAATGCCAAGCAAGACCAACAGTTCAGTGATTTCTACAAGTTCTTTGTCTCAGTACATCAACTTGCCTCTCTTGGATGTCATCGGGCCGTCCACCGCCTATGTTAAGTTCTTTAAGGATCTCACTCCAAGAAGAGCGGGAAGACATTGCCAATGTGGTGGACTCCGAGACGGCTAATTCGATCATGCAACTTCTTCTTCCACCCAAGCTTCGCGATCCAGGTAGCTTTGTCATTAAAATTGCTATGGGGAATGGGAAAGAGGCATTGGGTATGCTTGATTTTGGGGCGGGGATTAATTTGATGCCTTATTCTATCTTTCAAGAATTATGTCTTAAGGAGTTAAAACACACATGAATGACCCTTCAATTAGTTGATAGATCTATGAGATACCAAGGGGGTAGTGGAAAATGTTATGGTTAATGTGGGGGGTCTAATAATTTTGATGGATTTTATGGTTTTGGAAGTCGGGGATGTACGAGAGGATGGTAGGTCTCACACTATTCTCCTAGGTAGACCGTTTATGGCCACCACTAATACTATGATAGATGTTAAGAGTGGCCTTATCAAGATATCTGTTTTGGGGACTACGGTTATCTTTTCTGTGAGAGACAACCTTAATGCCCCGACTGCTCATTATATTGATGATTGTGTCTTTGTTGATGCTATTGAGCCTTTGGTGAGAATGTATTTTTGCGGGGCACTGCTTGATGAAGAGGTTTTCATGGGATCGGCGGCGAACAAGAATTAGTACGTGGTGGCAAGCTTTCCCGAGTCACATGTCGAGCTCGAGGAACTTCCAGCGCTTGAGTATGTGTTCCTCGAGGAAGGAAAGCGAGCCGGTGATCATCTCCTCAACTTTGGCTCGATATGAGGAAGATGCGTTGATTGATGTCTTGAAGAGAACAAGCTTGCCTTGGTGGAGTTTGGCGATATCAGTGGTATTAATCCCACCGTGTATGCATCGCATCACCTTGGAAGAAGGGCTCGCCCGACGAGATATGGTCGAAGGAGGTTGGACCACCGTGATCTACGAAGTAGTGAAGAAGAGATCTACAAACTCTGGCGAATGTCTTATCTTTCACGTCGCCGATAGTGAGTGGGTGAGCCCCGTGCATGTAGTGCCGAAGAAATGGGGCATCACTGTAACCGAAAATAGCAAGGGAGAGTTGGTGTCGGTCCGAGCCACCACGGGATGGCGCATGTGCATTGACTACGAGGGCGAATACACGCCACCAGAAGGATCACTTCCTCTACCTTTCATTGATCGAGATGCTTGCGAGTTAGGCGGACATGATTTCTATTGTTTTCTTGACGGTTTATGCGGTTATTATCGAGTTGCCATAGCTCAGGAGGACCAATCTAAGATGGCATTCACGAGCCCGCATGGGACATTTGCTTACCGCCGTATGCCTTTTGGCCTTTGCAATGCACCTGGGACCTTCCAACGGTGCATGATGTCCATCTTCTCGGAAATGATCGGCGACTACATGGAGGTATTTATGGATGATTTTTCTGTTTTTGGTTCCTCGTTTGATAACTGCTTGGCTAAAATTGATCATGTGCTTAATAGATGTGTAGAGTCATTTAACTTTGAGTTGGGAAAGAGTCATTTCATGGTTAAGAGTGGTATAGTACTCGGGCACTTGGTTTCTCATGAAGGGATTGAGGTTGATAGGGCTAAGATTGATGTTATAGGAAGCGCATCCACTGCATGACGTAAAGGGATTAGGAGTTTCTTGGGGCATCTTGGGTTTCTCTTTGTGGGTTCATTAAGGATTTTCAAAATCTCTCAACCCACATGTGGTTTGCTTGCCCAAGATGTGCCTTTTGTGTTTAATCATGATTGCATGCATGCATTCTACGTGTTGAAAGAAAAGTTGACTAGTGCCCCGTGGTTGTAGCCCCGAACTGGAATGAACATTTTGAAATCATGTGTGATGCTAGCAATCATGTTGTGAAAGGGCTGTTTTAGGTCAACGGGTAGTTAAGATGCTCCGTGTAATTTACTATGCTAGTTCTACCTTGAATCATTCACAGGTGAATTACACAACCACCGAGAAAGAGATGTTAGGTTGTTGTGTTTGCTTTAGAAGTTTAAGCCCTTATATCATAGGCTCTAAAGTGATTGTCCATAGTGACCATGCGACTTTGAAGTACTTGTTAACCAAACCTCAATCCAAGCTGGGGCGATCCATTGGGTACTTCTCCTTCAAGAGTTCGCCTTAGAGATTAAAGATAGGAAGGGGAGTGAAAATTGTGTGGCTGATCATTTGTCCCGTCTCCAATCCCCGAGTGTTAGACTCTTGCATGAGACTGTTGTTAATGATTTTCCTTATGAAAATGCCTTTGCGGTCTCATCTTCCCCGTGGTTCGCTGACATTGTTAATTATCTTGCTTGTGGGGAGATGAGACCTGATCTAACTTTTCAGGAGATGAAGCGTTTTCTAACCTTGTGCAGGTAATATTTCTGGGACGAGCCATATCTGTTCAAATTCGGGAAGGATGATTTGATCCGCCGATGTGTGCCTGGAGAATAACAATCCCAAGTGTTGGAAATGTGCCACAATGGCTATTGTGGAGGCCATTTAGTGGACAAAAGACAGCCTTCAAGGTGCTCGGTCGGGATTCTCTGGCCATCATTGTTCGAGGGCGACCAAAGCGTTCTCTTGTGCTTGTGACCGATGCCGTATGAGGATCTATAGGTGCACAGAATGAAATGCCTCTCAATAATATTCTTGTGATCGAAATTTTTGATGTGTGAGAATTGATTTCATGGGACCTTTCACTAAGTGTTTTGGTTTGAATATATTACGCTTGCCGTTGACTACGTGTCCAGTGGGTTGAGGCTATCCCCACTAGGACATGTGATTCTTATGTCGTTTTGAAGTTTGTGCGGGGAGAATATACTTTCTGGGTTCGATTTTCCAAAAGAAATTATTAGTGATGGGGGAAAGCACTTTTGCAACAAGTTGTTCGAGAAGTTGATGAAAAAGAATGGGATTAACCACAAGGTGGCGACGCCTTACCGACCAAAGACATCGGGACAAGCGAGACTAGCAATCGGCCGTCGAGGATTCTAGAAAATGGTCTAACCTTCTAGAAAGTTGGTCCACCAAACTTCCGATGCACTATGGGCGTACCGCGCGCATCTGAGAGCATCCTTGGGATGAGCCCTTATCGTTTGGTGTTTGGGAAGGCGTGTCATCTCTGGTGGAAATTGAGCACAAGGCCTTGTAGGCTATCAAAACCATTTCTTTGGAGATGCAAGATGCTTCAGCGCGAGGATGTTACAACTCTCGAAACTTGAAGAATTCCGTAATGAGGCATCGACAATACCAGAATCTCTGAGGAAAATGTGAAGGCCCTCCACGACAAACACATTGTGCACAAGGTTTGAAGCCGAAATGAAGGTCTTGTTGTTCAATTCCGTGAAGCTCTTTCGGGAAAGTTGAAGTCTCGTTGGAGTGGCCGTTCATTATCGAGGAGGTGGCCGTATGGCTCGGTTGTGCTCTTTTAAAGAAGGTTCGGAGGAATCGTTCGAGTCGATGGTCAACGTGTGAAGCTCTATGTAGAAAGGGTCCGACCTCCATGACGGTGGAATCTATTTTCGTTGCTGACCCTCTGTTGTCATGATCTTTTCTCGTCAAGCTAATGACAATAAACAAGCGCTTCGTGGGAGGCAACCCACGTTTCTTTATGTTTTGTTCGTGTTTTCTTTCTGTTTTATTTTTGTTTGTGTTTTGATCTTTATCTTGGTTTTTTGTGGTGCAGGATGAGGAGTTATTTTATCTGAATTGAAATTTGGATAGGAAAAGACGAAACATGGAACACAACCTTTTTGCAGCCAAAAAATGCACCCAAGCGCCGGACGCACCCAAACCAACGCTAGGAGCATTGAAATTTTGCATCAGTACCCGAACCTAGGACTCACGAAATCGTGACGTACTATTGATATAACAATCTGAGGAGTTCACCCAGCGAGCGGACCTTGTGAAACCAATAGGTCCCTTTTTATTAAAAATAGATATATATATATATATATTATACGTGAGTTAGGGTTTTCTCACAATTCCTTCCTCTTTCTTTCAGCGTCGTTTTTCCTCTCTCAGCTTCGTTCCATCTCTCTCGATCCAGCGCTCTCGGCTCAATCCGGCTCCTCTCTCTCTCCAGGCGCCAGCGTGACATTCAAATCAGCCTTCCGCTCTCCGCACCTCCGCACCTCACGCCAGCGCCCGTTCAGCCACAACGCCGATTTCCTCTCCCGTCTGTCGCTACATCTGACGTTTCACCTTTGTCAGAGCTGCTCTCTCCCTCCGTCCAGCGCTCGCCTCCTCACCCAGCGCCCTTTCTATTCCGTCAAGCGCTTTGACCACCGCGGGCCGTGCGCGCCATTTTAACGCCTACTCCCTCTGCGTCGGTGCTACTCTCTCGCCCGCGCATCTCACGCCCCAACGACCGCCTCACTCCGTCCGATGCTACATTCAGCGCCACGCACCCCAGCGCCCGCCTCGCTCCGTCCTGCGCTTTCCTCGGCCGCCGCCGCCCGCTTCGCGCCGTTCGGCGCCGCCGGTCGTGCGCCTTGCGTTCGATGCTTGCCTCGATCCGCGTTTCCGGCTCGGTCTTCGACCTCCGGCATCGGTGCCCACTCGCGTATATCAATATGGTCGAACTAAACAAGCTTTCGGCTCTAGCTCCCATCACCCTCGGGACGATGATGTTTCTATGGAGGAACCCGTGGAGGATATCAGCATAATGTACTCAGCCATATTTCCAATTTATAATCCTATGGAAGGTACACATTATCGACGTCTTGCACATCTAGATATAACCCCTCCGAGTCAATTCAATTGGCAATTGATGCAAAGTTTAGGTCTTGAAGATAGAATAAAGAAATATTTGAAGAATTTAGGACTGCTGCAATATGCTATGATGGAATTGCCTGGTTATTCTCCGTTATTGGTTGAATTTTATTGTACGATGAATTTTGATGATGAATCCGATACTATGACATGTCGTCTGTTGGGACAAGAGTATGCTATCACACCTCGTATTATGAAGGGGGTGTTTGGACTTCCAACTTCAGGTGCACGTGTTGTACCCCCTTCATTCAATGTCAGAGAGGCTTGGCAGGAATTATCAGGGTTTAACAACTGGTCATCAGATGGAATGCCGAGTGGATTCTTTAAGGATGCAGCATTGGCAATGGTACATAAATTCATCGCATTCAATGTTTTTGGGAATGAGCAGGCCAACAAGGTCAATACTGCTGAGGTCTTCTTGCTCACATGTGCAGTAAAGAAGACAAAGGTTTCGCCGACATTCTTCATATGGGAACACTTGCAGCTGGTCCAGCGGTGTAACAAATGTCGACCAACCTTGTGCCAAATCCCCACTGGTCTGTCATTGCACTTAGGGATCATTAATAATGATGGATGCCATATTCACAGGCAAGATCGTCGACCTAAGATAATTGATCTTAATGAGCTTCGAGGTGCCACTTTTGCATATAATGAGACAACTCTAGTACCTCGTCATTTGAGGAATGCGTGAAGAGATATATGCATGCGCAGCTAGAAGAAGCAAGCGGTGAGGACCATCTCGTGCACCTTGAGTGATATGGCCATTTGATACTACTTTGCATCCGACGATGAAGGTGACCCGGCATCTGCGAGGCGGGAGGGCATCTGAGCGATTCGAGCACACGCCGATCCCAATCATCCACAATTTCCTTTTCGACCAAGAAGCATCGGGCAGGGTATATCGTGAAGAGTGGGCGGTTTAGGAGTGAATTAGTCGGCCCTTTGGGCGAGTTTAAATCGAGTTATCTATTCTCGATTTGATCAGCAAAATTAACGTCTTGACAAACAGAATCAATTGTGGCATGAGCAGAACCAGCGCTTGAATGAGTATAATTAGCAGATGATTGAGCAGAATCAACGCATGGATGCTCTTGAGGCTCAGTGGAATGCTTGGACCACATTTCATGGCGCTCCACCTCCACCACCGCCGTCCGACCAATAGTGATTCTTCACTATTGGAGTGTATGTGTTTTTCTATTTTTGTGTGCGTCGTTTTGTTTTTATTTTTTTGCTTGTCTTTGTTTGCTATTTTTGTAGGTTTTATTTTGTGCTTGATGCCCATCGTTCCGTCTTAAACTTTCGTGGAATCGCCTCTTGTCTCTTATAGATACATCTGCAATGAGGACCTTGCCTGTTTTAAGTGTGGGGGGATTTCATTTTCTATTTGGTTTTCTGTTACATCGTTTGTGTTTTGTTCTTAGCTTTTTGCTTGGATAAGAGATGATTTTATGTTCTTGAAATCAATGGTGCATGAATAATTATGCTTTAAGCTGAAATAATTGTGTTTTGATCTGAATTTCATTGCGTCTTGGTATATGGTTTTTAGTGTGATGAAACTTAGGTGTCAATTTGAACTGTGGGACATGATTAGGAAGCTGTGATTAGACAATGTGTGTGATCGGTTGTCATATAGTTCGTACATGAAACCCTTTTCTTGTATGATTTTTTAAAAAAAGAAAAGAAAAGAAAAGAAAAAGAAAAAGAAAAAAGAAATATGAAAATAATTGAAGTTGTGAAATAAGTGGGCTTAAAATTCGAATAAGGGCTCTAGCCCTCTTGCTATGTTGTCTCGAATGGATACTCTGTCGATGGGTATGAATATCTCGTTAGGATACTCGAGTGTATAACTTGAAGGTTACACTAACGATTATTGTCTATAATCGGCTTTAAGTTCCACATGTTTTATTTATTTTTATCAATGGGATATCTTACATGAAAGGGAACCATGTGAGTTGTATATTGATTTCTGAAATCATATTTGAGTCGAAGCACAACTATTCTATGATAAGTCACATGTTTGGATTGATGAATGAGAATCATTGTATTGAGAATTGTATTATTAAGATGCATTGAAAGGATGTGAATATATGATTGATTCTATTTGAAGTATTGATTCGATGTATACCATTCTTTTCAAGAAACTAAAATTTGCTCGAGGACAAGCAAAGAGTTAAGTGTGGGGGAGTTGTTTTGCATGTTTTTGTTATGTTTTTCCTTGTTTGTTTTAGACGATTTGATTCCTATTTGTTTATCTTTGAATATCTTTTGTTGGAATCATGTTCGTTTTCGTTTTGTGTAGGGAATGATGCGTTTGAAGCATTTTGTGCATAAAAGCGCACTCAAGCGCCGGACTCGGCGTAGCCGGCGCTGGGTGCGCCTTGGCGTCTCGAGATTCGACAACGCCCGTGTCCGGCGCTGGCATGCATCCAGTGCTGGGCGCCCCTAGTTGGATCCGTCCCGGGATCGCCCGCATCCGGCGCTGGCGTGCGTCCGGTGCTGGCTGCCCAAAGTTAGATTTGTCACGAGAGCTCGTGCATCCGGCGCTGGCTCGCATCCGATGCTGGGCTCCCGACGTGAAGTTGTCCAGAGACTTCTCGCATCCGGCGCTGTGCAAGTATTGAAGATCATCCAAAAAGTCGACGCGTCCGGTGTTGGCATGCGTCCAACGATGGCATCCCGTTCCGAGAGCTGGCGAGTCCGGCGCTTGCGTGCGTCTGGCGCTGGCGAGCCACGTTTTGCGTTGTTTTTAGAGCGCGCGCGTCCGAAGCTGAGATCGCGTCCGGCGCTACGCGTGATTTTTCGGGCACGATTTTTCGGGCTCTATATATATTTTTTAAAACGCTGAAACCCTACCCTTTTTATTCATTCTTTCAGTTTTATTTCTTCATGCGTGCGCCTCCTCTCACGCGATTTTCTTCCTTCAAGTCTTCCTAAGTATTCCTTTGCAATTTCTGATTCAAGATTATTGTAAGGATTATTATTATTATTGGATTTCTATTCCAGAAGACTTTAATTTCAATTCCATCGTTCATTTTTATTCGTAAGATTGCTTTATCGCTTTCTTCGATTTTCTCGTATTTCTTTGATGATGATTTATACGTTTTGGTGTTGATTAATATTGGTATTGATTTAATTATTCTTGTCTTGTCTTTATTCTCTTCATATTATGTCTAGGGTTCATCATGTTTATTCGTGTTCTTGATCTAGGGTTTAATTCTTGTCAGATAATTTCTTTGCTTTGTCGATTTCCGCCTAGTTAATTAGGTCTTTCTTTCCTTAATAATTCCTCGCCCCAGGTAATCTACAGGTTTTAAAGTGACGATCAAACAATTCTTTGTGATTAGAATGTTTAGGAATTTAATTGCTTCGTGTGGTAACTTAGTAGCATGTTAAGTTTTCCTTGAGAGCGACTCGAATTAGCTTGCTCGCTAGACGACCTCGTTAGATTGCGAGGACTTTATTAGTGATCTTTTAGTCCAACACCGGTCTTTTCAATCAATACGTCTCCTCGTCTATGATTTCTCATATGACATGGTACTTTCTCTCCATGTGTTTTGTTGCCTTGTGGGTCCGTGGTTCCTTCGAGTTTGCCTCGCTGCACTGAGTTATCACGATATACTATGATACTCTTGGGCAAACAAGGTACCACATCTAGATCCATGGTGGTTCTTGAACCATACCGCCTTCCTTAGCAGACCTCCGAGCGGCTACATATTCGGCTTTCATGGTAGAGTCCGCATGATGCATCATTGCTTTGCACTCAGTCGGGATCTGACTCACTCCTCCCAAGGTAAACACATAGCGATGTGACTTTTTCATCACGATCGACTTGGAAATCCGGCTGAATAACCCAAAGGCATTAGACTATCTGCGGTAACTAGCCTATAATCTTGAGTTCTTTTCAAGTACTTGAGTATATGCTTTACATGATTCGATGAGCTTATCGAGTTGGTGATATCTAGCTACTATGCTACCGCATGCGGATATCTGCCTCGTACATAGCATTACACACATGAGACTTCCTCTGTGGGAAGCATAAGGAACTTGTCTCATTTCTCTATCTCGTTTGTAGTCATGGGTGTTCTCCTTAGATAAAGGAACACCATGCCTAGGTGGCAAAGTAGCGGGCGATCCGGGCCGGCCCCGGGCTCGTCGGGCTTTTAAATTTTTTCGTGCCCAAAATTTTTCGGGCCTAAAAATATGAAGCCCAAACCAACCCCGGGCGGGCTTTCGGACGGACGGGCTTTTTTTCGATAATTTTTTAAATTTTTTAATATATAAAATTAATACTTTATATTTAAAAAAATTAATTACTTAATTAAGATCTCATAACTTCTTAACTTAAATAAAGAATCAGTGATGAGAATATTTTGAGCTTACTTATTCTTAATTTCTTATGATAACGCTTCTTGTATATCTTGACATATTTATGTATTTATACGATGATGTTGTAATGCAGTATAATTTTAATTCTTTAATGTAAGGAGAAAAAACTAGTAATTACAAATCAAAGATAAATGATATTATTAAACGTCAATCCCACTTATACACATAAAATAATAGAAGAAAATAAATTCATTATACATTATATATTTAAGATCAATGATTCAAAATAGATTTTACATACTATAAAGTCATTAATCATCAATGTATATATTTTGGGAGATCATTTCTCTTAGGAATTATTTTTGAATTATTTATGAGGTTATTATTTTTAATTTATTTTCACGGTTATGTGAGTTAGTAAGAAAAATGTTACTATAAAAATAAATAATTATATAAAATATAATTAATATTATTAAAAATTATAGATATATATATTAAATAATATTATAAATATATATATTTAATAGAAACCGGCAGGCTTTTAGCCCAAAACCCGGCTTTTGGCTCGAGCCGGTGGCCGGGGTTTTTTCGGCGGGCTTTTAGGCCGGTTTTTGAGCCTTTAATTTTGAAGCCCAAACCGCCCAAACATCGGGTACCAGGCGTGCT
The DNA here is from genome assembly GCA_036937905.1 of Salvia rosmarinus. Taxonomy (NCBI): domain Eukaryota; kingdom Viridiplantae; phylum Streptophyta; class Magnoliopsida; order Lamiales; family Lamiaceae; genus Salvia; species Salvia rosmarinus. Next base: position 20,043,057 of record CM072824.1, on the reverse strand, counting down.
TTTGGGCCGGGCTCGTTTTGTCGACTCTAACCATGCACGAAGGTAGCAATCCTTCTTGGCGGTGCGCGTGCTAAAGCGGTAATCACGTTATCAATGTAAGGCGGCTTGAGATAAGCTCGACATTTTCCTCTTGCGATCTCGGTGAAACCTGATCCCAAGAATATGCGCTGCTCCTAAGTCTTTCATTTGAAACTGATCGGATAACCAACTCTTTCGATCGATATGACTTCGTTGTTCCCAGTAGAAGGATGTCATCGACGTAAAGTGCAAAAAATACCACGTCACAGTTGACATCGAAGCGATACATAACTTTCACTAGACAATTGGATAAATCCATAGAACTTTACCACCTTGTCAAAGCGTAAGTTCCATGATCGGAAGCTTGCTTAAGTCCATAAATAGACTTTTAAGCTTCCATACTAGATGCTCTTCACCCTTCACCATTCACCACATAACCTTGGGTTCTGCGTATAGATGTCTACCTTCTTCAGTAACCGTTTAAGCGGTTTTCACGTCCATTTGCCAAACCTCGAGGTTTAGGTGAGCTACTATGGCGAAGAATTACGATGGTCTTGAGCATTGCCCGTGACAGTAAAAAGTCTCATCGAAATCGATGCCCTCGATCTAAGTGTACCTTTTTCACACAAGCACGGCTTTAAAAGCGAAACCTCTCCATCTGAATCTCTCTTCCTGTCAGATACCCACTTGTACATATGGCTTCCTTGCCATCTGGTAGAGGTGTTTTTCAGTATACATCCATAGTCAGTATGGACTCGAACTTCTCGATCCATAGCGATGTGCCGTGATCTTGCATCGATGTCATATCGCCTCCTTTGTATGTCCATGGGTCGATTCTGACTTGCTCGTTTCACGGACTAAATCCGAAGATTCACCCATGAACATAAATCTCTGGTTGACAAACAACCTCCCACTCTGACGAGGCGCCATGGCACAATGGCAGCGGTGGGTGCGGTAACATTGGTTCTCTATCTTGCACAACTTCATGTAGGTTCCACTTATACATCGGTATCTCGATGGAACTAGACCCACTTCAATTTCTTGAGTATTTGGTGTCGATCCTCCCACTGAACACGACATCTCAGTATGTTCGGCCTAATCGGTGGCGAATCGGTCGTCTTCTAATTCTTGAAGTTTGATTTCAACTTTGGTTGTGGTTTTCATATAATCCTCTTACTAAGAATCGGGCATTAGTCTAATAACTACCTTCCGATCTTTAGGACTATAGAAATAACCACTTTTCGTTCCTCTGGATAACGATAAAGCGACTTTGCTTGGATCTAGCCTCAAACTTGTCGACTTTCTTGTTCAAAGACATGTCTTTGGGCCCCATATCCTTATGTAGTTTAAACTAAGCTTGTGCCCAAACCATAACTTTCGAAGGGGTCTTTTAGTAGACTGGATGGTACTAGATTTAGCGGTATGCCGTTGTTTCTAAGAGCATACCCCTTAACAAATAGGTAATGTTGCATAACTCATCATTGATCTAACCATTTCTAAAGTCGTATTTCTTCGCTCGACACACCATTTCTTTGTGGTGTCCGGTGTAGTGGTGGGAGGTAATCCCACACCGCACCAAATAGTCCATGAACTTCGTTCTTGAGGTATTCACCACCGCGATCAGACGCGTTGACTCGATACTCTTACCTAGCTTCGCCTCCACTTCCACCTTAATTCTTTGAATTTCTCAAAGCATTCAGACTTGCGGTGAAGCGGTATATGTATCCGTACCTTGAGTAATCGTCGATGAAAGTGACAAAATACTGCACCCTCCTCGAGCTTGTATGGACATCGGTCCACAGTCGAGAATGGACTAGCTCCAACACTTCTTTGGCTCTATAACCCTTCGCTTTGAAGGTGCGGTCGACATCTTTCCTTCTATCGGGATTCACGGACTAGGAGCAGATGGCGTAATATCACCCAACGCTCCATTCTTACCGAGTCTTTGGATCCTATTTAGATTGATGTGACATAATCTAAGATGCCAAAGAAATGTGGTGTCATCTAGCGAAGAAGACTTCATCTTCTTAAGGTTTGATGTAGATGCAACATAATTAAAGGTATTATGCTTGGCAGAAATAGTATAAAGCGAATTATATAAAGTGCCTCCACAGATAACTTCATTATTTCTTATGATAGAAACACCACTATAAAAAAACAACAGAATATCCATGTATAAAGAGTTTGGAAACCGAAATAAGGTCCCACCGAAACTCCGACACATTTAAAATGTCTTTTAATACTAAAACTGTTCTATCAAAACATAAAGAAACATCTCCAACTGCAACAGCTTCGACTTTCGCCGTGTTGCCCATGGTGATCGTTATCTCGCCATTAAACAACTCCCTTGTCATGAGAACTCCTACAGTGTAACAAACATGATCAATCGCACGATATCTACTACCCGTGAATGAGTAGAACAAGTCGCTAAACATGTTTAGTTACTAAAACAAATGGCGTACCTTTGGCCTTGAGCAAAGAGCACTTAGCCTTCCAATGCCCGTCTTGCACTTGAAGCACTTGCCTCTCTCATTTGGCTTTTCAAGCCTCCGGTGGCAGCATGTTCTTGCTCCCACTAGCTTCCTTCCCTCTACCACCTTTGGCACCCATTTTCTTCTTCCACCTTTCAATGGAAAATTGGGACCCTTAGATGTGCTAGCAAGGGCATGTCTCCTTTTCCCATGACACCTTACTGCAAATACGAGATCATTTAGCAACTGACTAAGTGCTAGCAAGAGACATATCAGAAAAGCAATGCAAACACATAAGCACACGATCGCACATAATTAAGTAACAATAATATTGTAACCTTTTGATAAAACAATATTAATAAAACCTCAATTTCCCGAGGAATCCCACATGCAAGCCATGCATGTGGGCGTTTATATGAACCCCTCGACCGGACTAAAATATACCTTTTAGTCGTTTAATTTCAATCCATGTCAACTTATCCTTATGAAAATGAAATTAATGATTGGACCTTACTAGACCATATCACTATCACAAAAGGGACTTGAGGAAGTTGTACTTGAGGTGATGTCTAGCAATGACCACAATTTTGACAATGAGAAAATGAATTCTTAGAATTGGCATACTACTTGGACCATACAACTTCAATCCAAATTCTTTTGTCATCTCACTTTAAATCTATCTCTAGAGAACTTATGAAAATCGCATATGCAAACCCAGCGTGTGGGCGTTTACACATGAAACTCCCACTACCGATAGATTAAAATGTTTTATTTAGAAATCTCATCTAACAAACTTATGACAAGCGGTGCAAGCAAGCGGCGCGTGTGGGCGTTACTCACAATCGTATCACTTTGTTTGAGATCAAAAGCGGAAGTCTTGACATCTTAATTTTAGAAATTAATATGTCCGGTTTCTTCTTAGTCTTTTGTTTGAAAAGGTTTGTTCGTATAGATCACGCAATCTAGCATCTTTCTATAGAACTCGACATGTAAAACATGCTGTGAAATTCTAAAATATGCTTCAAAATCGATAAACTTAGCATGCTTACTATGCGCATCCAATCAAAAACATACAACATGTTTATCTCGTAATTAAACATACATAGCATCTTCTCGTAATTTAAACATCCACGACATGCTTTGAGCGATAAAATAAAATAAATTAGTTCATCGTGGCCCACTAAGTGGATCACATGCTTCCTATCTAATTTATTACATAAATTTGCAAAGTGCGAGATCTTCAAAATCTCGAAGCAGACCTCGCGTGCAGGCGCGGATCGGATTCATCAAAAGCGGATTTGGGCTGAAAATTTGAAAGCGGGCGAGCGATTGGATCGGCGGATCGGGTCGAAAAACTTGAAAAATAGGTTAGTGCCGAAAAAATAGGTGCAGGCGGGCGGGCCGGTCGACCAGTGGGCCGGGCGGCGTGCTGAGGCATTTCCACACCCGCCGCTTGACAGCCCCGACCTCGCTCACTTCCCTACTTGCGTGCTTCCTTGCCAAAAATTACCACGAGCTTGGCGAAAGCTGCTGCGAGGCGTCGAGCATCATTGGGGCCGCAATGAGAATCGCCCGACCTGCCGACTCATTTGTCTAGGCGTGCCGAGCAACATCGTGCAGCCTGGCCGAGAGGCCCTATGCGCCGTGCCCGTGCCCCTACCGAGAGCTACTGGGAGATTGCTGCCGAGTCTTCTGCACGGCGGTCGAGCAATCTACGTACGATTCACGCGTTGCTTGCCGACGCCATGAAAAACACAATCGAGAGCACCGAGCGCATGCGGCGCCGTGTGCGTCGCTCAACGCCGAGCCCACCGCCGCCTTTGAAAACTCGTGGGTGCATGTCTAGCACCGAGGCGTGCTAAGCGCACACCCAGTGTGAGAACCGCACACCCAGCCTGCCGATGCCGCCGAGAGCTCCCGCACGTGCATGCTAAGCGCCGAGGTGTGTCGAGGCATCCGTACAGAAACCGCACATCCCGCATGCTCGGATGCCGAGAGCTGCTACCTAGAGAACCCGCCCAATGCTGCCGAGACCTGCCGAAGCCGTCCGTGCATGGGCTACCGGATCTGCCGAGGTCTGCCCGCCCGCGTGCTACTGAGAAACACGCGTACGCTATCGAGCGGTGTGCTGCGAGCGTCAAGCACGCTCAGTGTGCCGTCGCCCACATGCCCTCGTGCCGTGCGTCCGATTTTCGGCCAGTCTCTCGTCGCACCGTACGACGGGACTCCGTCTTCTCGTTCTTCATGTTCTTCATTTTTGTTCCTCTTTTACATATTAGATTTATAAGAAAAATCTTAATCTAACCACGGATTTTCTCGTGGTGAAAAATGAAATCCGATAAAAAAATAAAACGAGCCACGATGAACGACAGATTCATAATTAATTAATTGTGCACGTAATCAAACGTGAATTAATCCAACAGAGCTAAGATTTTGATCCAGGCTCTGATACCAATTATAGGGAAATCTGATTTTAACCCTCTCCCGATGATCCATCTTGGAAGTTTAATTCACCATACATTGATTATATACCTAGCATGCACCTATATAATTAATTGCAACACGTTGGTATTTTCTCGTGTTTACCTGCGAATTTGTCAGGTAAGGAATTGGTTCAAGACTCGTGCTTTGATCTTCTGGACTGTGTCCCGATTGTCTAAACTCCAATATCGAGTGAGGACCATCTATGGAGATTACTGCAGAAATTCGTCTTCTTCCACACCTTGAGATTTTCGAAAATCCTAACTATTGGAATAGTATAATTTTCAAAAATTCTTCTCTTAGGATTAGGTTTTGATTTTCACTCACCTTATATTTATAATGCAACCCTAAATCCTTTCTGGATAGGATCTCTGCATATCTAATAAATATAATAATATCTCTTCAGATAGAGAGGATCGAACGGAGTCCCAAAGGGACTCTCTATGTGGTGGACAAAATTTCTCATTTCTCCGGGCTGGATGGGCCGACCCGAGGATCAAATGCAAGGAATAAAGATGGGCATCAAATAAATTAATTATCTTATGTTCATTGAAACATAAATTAATTCATAAACATTTATTCATGCCACTAGAGAATAAATGCTAACTTACACCTTTATTTCCGAAGTTGAGTCGGGCTTGCACTTGAACTTCACGAATCCCGTATTTAAAATATCGTCGTCCATTAATTATTTACGATTACATTGCTTAAAATAATTAATCTCTTTAATTCCTTAAGTAGTACCATTCAACCTTATTATTGTACTTGAGATAACTCAACCTGCAGGTTTAGTACAATAAACCTTTTGAAACTCCTTAAGGAGCGTCATTATCTAGCAGAATCGGTGACTCGTCTGGGGAAATAGCATGACATACAATCGCCACCGCCCGAGATCGAGAGAATATTGGGTTATCTCATATAGCCCTCGCCCATAACAAGTCAGTGATGGTCGACAACTCATACTCACCTAATGCCTTATCGGGGTTTAGATCAGCGTAAAGTCACCGAGATCTAGGTTCTTCCTGACGGTCGAGATAGAAGATCTCGTCTCCTTGTGATCCATCAATATGTCGAGAGATGTACCAATATAGACAAACAACTAAGTCGAGTCACTTCTTATCTATACATGACTATACGACAACTCGTCCTTAAGTTGTCTCGGTGTGATTCTTTTATATCTCATTATGCTTGTGAATCATATAGACTTACGTGATCTACTACACGTGTATGATCTAACTTATATATGAGATAAATGGACAAACATATGCAATCAAGTAAACAATTCGGATAGAAGATTGTAATAGTGGTAAAAGGAAGCATTGTATACAAGCTCAACCAAACTGCTTTCAGTATACAAATCAAACAGTTAGTTCAGTATAAAAAGTTTAAAAGTAAGTACGGAGCCTCGACAAAGTGTCATTGTTTTCAGGGTGAACTAGATTAGTTTATATGTATATATATATATATATATATAAGATGCTGAGATGCAACTACATCAGTTTCATCTCAATGTCAACAAACCTATACAAATCTATTGCAAAGTGATAACTGATGAGATTGTTTATCCTTTTTGTTGTTCATATTTTCTTCATCCGTATCTTCTCCAACATACATGAAGATCGTTCTACTAGTTATCTGTATTCTTCAGGCTTACTGATTGGATTGAGTTTCAGTAAGCTTGCAGCCTGGCTTCGTCTATAATATCCTCGACAATGGACACAAAGGTCATGATCATCGTTCAGATGCTGAAGATGCCATAGATGTTCTCTAGCTCAACCTCTTCATATACATACTTCTCCCACGACTCCAACTTGATCAAATCAGCGGCTTGGTAAAAATCGCTGTTTTACCTGCAAAAACACATGAAGACACTCGGCCTTTGCAAGAATATCAGGCAAGTTTTCCAGTATTGGGAAAGTTTTCAGTAGGTAGGAGTGAGCATTCTGGGTGAAGGAGGCTAGCAGTATGGACATACGTGAGGCCAATTGTGAGCAGGGGCTGATCTCTATGAATCTCTTGAAGGATTCAGTAGAGTGGGTTGAAGGGCTGATTGAGGAGGGAAAGTGTGTTGAGATTGATGTTAAGGAGATGTGTAGCTTGGGTGATTTATGTTTGGGGATTTTCAGGGGTGGAGAAGGAGTTCTAGGAAATTCTCGGAGGGAAAAATGATGGCATATGATGAGAAAAGACTGAGGAAGATGCATGTGTGTATGGCGAGAATGAGTGAGAGTAGGCTGGTTCAGGCTCTGGTTTAGCAAAACTCAGTGTCCTGACTACTGAAGGTGGTTTAGCAGCATCACGACTGAGTCTTTTCCTCAAGGGATCTACTTTAGGAGACTTTCTCGTTAGTATCCTAGCCACTCTCAGGTTGCTAGGGCTTTTCGATTATCACATGCAAGATTCATCTTGTCCGTCAATAGTAGATTGATGAATGCATACTCCTAATTGATTTCTTTATCGAAAGCGATGCCCGCCATCATCTGTTGTTGGGCTGCAGAAACCTGGTCAAAGGACCCTGATAGTTCAAAAAATAATCGATGAATGATGCTGATCAACGGTTTGAATTGTGGTGAAACCAAGTTCGTTTCAGAGTGATGGTGGCTGGTGCATCGTCAAGCAGCATATGGCGCATCCCGTCTTCTACAAACAGTGGGTCCAACTGTTAGATTTGTATGCTAGAAGCAGTTTTGGTCTTCATACAGTGTGTAGTAGATCACATAAGTATGTATGATTGGTCAAGCTTAATGAGATATAAAAAGAATCAGAACTGAGACAACTTGAGGACGAGTTATCGGTATAGGCTGCGGTATAGATAAGAAGTGACTTGACTTGATTACTTGTCTATCTTGATGCGTCTCGGCGTATTGATGGATCACGATGAGAAGAGTTCTTCTAGCGGCCGTCGTGAAACTGAATCTCGGTGACCTTATGTTGATCTAAATCTCGATAAGGTTATAGGTGAGTATGAGTTCTTGACCATCACTTTGACTTGTTATATGTGAGGGTTACATGTGATAACCCAATATTCTCCGCATCTTGGATGGTGACAGTGCTTGTATGTCATGCTAGTTACCTGTATCGAGTCACCGTATCCGTTTAGGATGACGACGTCCCCTTAAGGAGCTCAAAAGGTTTATTGTACTAAACCCTGCAGGTTGAGTTATCTCAAGTACAATAATAAGGTTTAGTGGTACTACTTAAGGAATCAAAGAGATTAATTATTTTAAACAGTTAGAACGCTATAAATAATTAATGGACGTGCGATATCTTAAATACGGGGATTCATGAAGTCTAAGTGCAAGCCCGACTCAACTTCGAAAATAAATGGGTAAGTCAGCATTTATTCTCTAGTGGCATGGATAAATGTTTATGAATTAATTTATATTCTAGGCTGAACATAAGATAATTAATTTATTTGAGGCCCATCTTTATTCCTTGCATTTGATCCCTAGGCTGGCCCATTAAGGCCTGGAGTTGCATGAAATTTCGTCCACCATGATAGAGTCCCACTAGGACTCTGTTCTGATTCTCTTTATATGAAAATATATGATTATATTTATTAGATATGCAGAGATCCTATCATAATAGGTTTCTAGGGTTGCATTATAAATATAAGGTACGAGAAAATAAGAAAAAGACTAATCCTAAGAGAAGAAATGTAATATTCCACTGACCAGTCAGATCGGGACAGAGGGGTATCACGGGGTTATGAGTGAAATAAAGAAAATGACAAATGAAACGAAGGAAGATAGCCACACATATAATATTATACATATATTGAAGTAATATAACAAATATTTGTCAGAACAACAACTTATGACGAGATCCTAGAGAATAAATAATTTAAAAAGGGAATTAAATTCTAATAAATAATGAAATAGTCAAAATCTTGACACGAAAACAGGGTGGTGCAAATCTCATCCCAGATTTAGGGGCCTATGCGTTTTTTATTAAACAACTCAAAAGCAGAAAGCAAACACTTGACACAGTCAGCGCCCAAATTTATAGCTTTAGGAAGATATTGAAAACTAGACTACAAGAGTTTTGGATTTCTTAACCAGTCAATGCCCAGGTGTTGTAGTCATCCGCTCGACCATGCTAGCTCCTCAACCTGAAAACATTTGAAAAGAGTTTTGGGCTGAGTACTAGCGTACTCAGTGGGACCTTATACTCCATTTTGAGAAATAACAGTTCATAAACAGTTCAAGAGAAGAGCATGCTAATCATATATCATAGGGCAGGTTTTAAAGAGAAAAAGGCTGACCCTATATATGCAAAACATATTTTTCTCGGCGAGCTCGTATCACGATATCTTCCTTGCTCATCACATCATGCAACCCTTTGGACCATGGAAACAACGTTCCACTAATGGCGCCCAAGACTAGGGAACTTGGCCAAGTTCACCCAGCCGGACTTCCGTGTACACTACCTCGGCGATGCTTAGCTCGAGGCACGATCGTTAACTACTCGGCAAGCCGTAGCGGTTTAACCGCTCCAAGGTCGACACCAAGCAATGAGCATAAAAGCGACATGCAATTCTCAATTTCAATAAACATCTTAGGCTTAATAACTCGAAATACATTGTGAAAATAGATCCCACCTGTCATAGAGTGGTAACAACACTCATCATACTCGTACATGTCCACCGGTTGTCCTTGGATAAACCTTAATCGGTCCTACAAGATGAGTCTAGTCTTTAGACACGATTATTTAATAATGGTTTCTCAAAACCCAAGTCTTGCTCTAGTTTAATCTATTCTCGGTGAGGATTTGGAGTCGAGTTCTCGTCGGATCTTTAGATCCATATTTATATTTTAATGCATGTCATGATATGGTATGAAATCGGTAGTCACATATGTACACTAAGTCACAAACTTGCATCCAAGTCGAAAAAATTTACCATGTTGCATTACTTATCTTAATCATAAAATATTTAATCATCGTAATGAAATTCGTGTCAAGATATGCACATAATTAGACAAATAGCTTCACATAATTAGAAAACATATTGCACAGTTGGAATTTTCAACCCTTAGTCAAATTTTTAAGTTTTTAACTTTCAGTAAAACTGTCCAACAGATATACTTTGATGACTCATAACTCTTAACTCAAAATACCCATGAATGCGTAAAGATACATTATGGAAACCTCTAATCATGTACTACAAGTTCTAAGAATGAATCAGATCTAAACGAGTTGTGGTTATGGAGATATAGGGTCTCAAATTGGACAACTCGAACTAACTTCTATACTAAGAATATTTTTCATGTTTTCCAGATTTGACTTAACGACGAGCGATTTTACGAGGCTCATAACTTTTGACTCACAATGCCAAAATGGGAGAGAGACCCCATTCTGGAAACCTTGTAACAGGAACTACATGTTTTATTAAGAAAGACTCGGAAGAAACCCGACACATCAAGAGATACAAGAGCTCAAAGTTCACTGATTGAAAATGGACAGTTTCGGGTAAGTTATTTTGGGTGATCGAAAAACATACCTAAAGGACTTGGATTGAGATCAAAATTTTCAGGTCACAACTAGACATGGGAAGGAACATCTTTCATGAAGAAACTGAAGACAAAGTCAGACTACAACAGGCTCGAACAGCCTTCGTAAAATCTGGACTTGAATAGTTTATTGAAATAGAAAAAATGGACTTAGGTAGTTGTCAAGAGGATTCACTGGAATGCATTAACTTCAAAAATTCACTGAGGGCTTATTAAGAAGGATTTAAGGATGAGACTCATCATTTTGGAAAGCCATTTGAATCTACTTTAATGCAGAAAAGCCTCATTCAAAATTCACATGAGGTTGGGAGCTAAAATAATTTAAAACAAGTCATCCCTGCCGAGATAGTGTTGTGCAGTTCATATGTAAATTGTGAATAAAATAGTAAACAGTTTTAGAAAATTCTGAAAATTTACAGAACGATTCTAGACATCCTAAATTATGTTTATACCAAATTTTCGTAGTTTTAAATTTATCCAAACTAAAAACGAAAGCCACAAACCATGGGTGATGAACAGGGTAATTTAACAGTTTTGTGCAGTGTTTTTAGAAAATACAATTAAAATAGTAAAACACATCGGATTGACTTGAAATTTTGTATATACGTACTATACACACTTAAGTTGAACATATTTAAATTTCAAATTCATCGGACCACATTAACTTAGTCAAATAAATTTACGAAGTTACTATTTTCATAACAAACTCCCAGTTTTTATACAAGTTCATAGTTTGCTATCTTTCTTTCATGCATTTTGTCAAACACTTTATATCCACACATATAACATACGAAAATAGTGAATTTATCACCCCAATTCATATCAAAGCTTGTCAATTTCTCACACCCAATTAATAAGATTAATATGCAAGGCACCAACTTCTCTAGCTCCACCCAAATCGACAATGCAATCAAATATACATAAAACCGTAATTCTCAAGCATGTTGATACGCATGCATGTATTGATATCTTTAAATTAATTGCATTGATGCCTACCTTAGGATCGAATTTGAATTATATGAGGATACGGAGAAGCGATGAATCTAGTTGTTCGGTTTGAGCTCGGCCGTCCACCTGAGCTAGGAGCTCGGGTCCCTTTCTTAAAATGGTGGAGGGCTCATGCTATGGTGGTCATCGGTCATCTTCTTGTTGCCGCAGGTTTCGTGACGAGGCGGGCGAGGGTGAGCTTGGAAGTGGATCGAGAGCTCGAGGGGAAACCTAAGATAGTGTAGAGCTTGCGGTGTCTGAGAGAATTCATGGAGATGAGAGAAGGAAAATGAGAGTTGGGAGATAGTGAAGAGAGGAAGGGAAAAGGGTGGTTTCGTAGGGTTGAGGGTGGGTTCGGTGGCGTGTATGGGTGACAATTGTCACCTTTGTTTCATCACAATAGACACAACACCGACAACTCTACAACCGCCAAACACATGCACAATTTTAATCCCATGTATTACACACATAATACGTCCCATAAACATGACACACTACGTACTTGTATAATATGAGTTATAGGTTTCTTCTAATAGTATTATATGCACACACACACGGCAATAGCATGTCTATATGTATATATGCGTGTACTTAATTATTGTCTAGTCTAGGCAATTTAATTTCACTTATCAATTGATATCATGCATCACATAAGTCGTAAGGAAAATTTCTAATCACGTAATTATGGCGCATATATATATATATATATATATATATATATATATATATATATATATATATATATATATAGGGGTTGGATCTAGTGAGAACTCATCTTTTTGAGAACTTGAGAACCATGCATAAGGCGTTGAATATAATGCACAAAGCGGTATAAAGTTGTGCATAGCGAAAACTTTCTAAAATTGTTGCACAACAAAATATTTTAGAAAGTTTTCGTTATCACTAACTTATACCGCTTTGTGCATCATCTTCAACGTCTTATGCATGGTTCGCAGGTCGCAAAAGATGGTTCTCATTGATCAACTCCCTATATATATATATATATATATATATCTAATTAAGTAATGAGCTTGCTCGTTTTATTTAACACTTAGGAATGCAACATGCTAATAGATGGATACAAGAGTTCAATTTGCATAGACATTGGGTATCGATTATATTATATTGTCCTTCTAATTAATAGGTAATAAACTTCGCAGACTATGATGTATTATTATTATTATTATTATTATTATTATTATTATTATTATTATTATTATTATTATTATTATTATCAATTACATACTTGTACTTAATCCCATTAATCGGTAGCGAGGTTAAAGACTCATGGTTCTTCACATACTATAATAATGCATGCGATGAGAAATTATTTCAAGCTCTTCATTGATTTAAAAGGAAAAATTTATGGAGATAAAGAAACATCTTCTATCAAGGTTCATTACTAGCAGACTGCTCTCCGGGATATTACAAGAAATTTTCGAAAATTATACTATTCCAATAGTTGGGATTTTCGAGAATATCAAGGTGTGGAAGAAGGCAAAATTTGTAGTATTCTCCATAGATTGCTCTCACTCAGCATTGGAGTTTGGGCAAACGGGATACCATCCAGAAGATCAAAGCACGAGTCTTGATTCTTTGTCTGACAAATTCAAAGGTAAACACGTGAAAACACCAATGTGTTGCAATTATTTATATAGGTGCATGCTAGATATATAATCAATGTATGGTGAATTAAACATCCAAGATAGATCCTCGGGAGAGGGTTAAAATCAGATTTCCCTACAATTGGTATCAGAGCCTAGGATCAATATATTGGCTCTGTTGGATTAATTCATGTTTGATTATTACGAGCACAATTAATTAATTATGGATATGTCGTTCAACGTGGCTCGTTTTTTATTTTTTTGTTTTTTGTCAGATTTCGTTTTTCACCACGAGAAAATCCGTAGTTAGATTAGGATTTTTTTTATAAATCTAATATATAAAAGAAGAACGAAGACGAAGAACAATAAGAACGAGACGACGGAGTCCCGTCACTCGGTGCGATGGGAGGTTGGCCGGAAGCCGGACGCACAGTGCGAGGGCGTACAAGTGACGGCACACTGGGCGTGCTCGATGTTCCTGACATGCCACTCGGCGGTACTGCGTCTTTCTCGATAGCATCGGGCGAACATGGGCAGATGGGCGCGCGGCCTCTCAGTAGCATCCACGGACGGGCGTGACTGGCGAATGTACGCGAAGGGGTGCGTATTTTACGCGCAGACCCGCGTACACGCTCGGTAGCTCACTTGCACAGCGCTCGACGTATCGCTCGGTAGCACAGCGTGCAACGACGTCTCGATAGATGGGTGATAGTATTCACACTCGAGGCACGCACAAAGACGCGGATCTCGGTGGTGATGCTCGGCGCGGCGGTGATGCGTGAGTGGGTGGCGCCACGGCTAGACGGTGCTCGGTGGATGGCGAGGCGTGCCTCGGTAGGCTGGGCGATGACACGGCATGGCGAGGGCAGGGCGGCAGTATGCGGCTGGGTGTGCGCATGGGCTGTGCCCTAACGCGCACGACCCAGTCCACTTAGGTCGACCTGACCCATTAATGGCCCAGATCCGATTTTTTGTCCCATACCAGTTTTGCTACCCGAATCCAGATTTCTGATCCGACCTGGCCGATTCACTATTCCGACCCATTTTTTGATTTTTGGCTCAAATCCAGTTTTGACGAGTCTGGTCCGTGCCTATGCACGCGAGGCCCGTTTCGAGATTTTGAAGATCTTTACTTTGTAAATTTATGTAATAAATTAGGCAGGGAAGTACAGGATCCACGAGTGCTCCGCGATGAGCTAATTTATTTTATTTTTATCGTTCAAAGCATATCGTTGATGTTTAAATTATGTAGTAGCATGCTATGTATGTTTAATTACGTAGATAAACATGTAATATGTTTTCGTGATTGGATGCGTGTAAGCAAGCATGCTAGGTTTATCGTGTTTTGAAGCATGTTTTAGAATTTTGCGAGCATGTTTTACATGTTGAGTTCTATAGAAAGCATGCTAGGATTATGTGATCTACATGGAACAACCTTTTGAAATAAAAGACTAAGCAAGAAACCCGACATATTAATTTTTTGAATTAAAGATGTCAATACCTCCACTTTTTGTTCTCTAAACAAAGTGGTAAGCAACGTGATGGCGCCCACACGTCGTGGCATGCTTGCCTTTGCTTATCATAAGTTTGTTAGATGAGATTTCTAAATAAAACAATTTAATCTATTGAGAAGTGGGAGTTTCATGTGTAAACGTTCACACGCGTGGCTTGCATATGCAATTTTCATAAGTTCTCTAGAGATAGATTTAAAATTAGATGACAAAAGAATTTGAATTGGAAGCGGTATGGTCCGAGTGAGTATGCCAATTCTAAGAATTCATTTTCTGCTGTCAAAATTATGGTCATTGCTTAGGCATCACCTCAAGTACAACTTCCCACGAAGTCCATTCTTGCGATAATGATGTGGTCTAGTAAGGTCCAATCATTAATTTCATTTCTCATAAGGATAAGTTGACATGAATTGAAATTAAGCGACTAAAAGGTATATTTTAGTGCAGTCGAGGGGTTCGTGTAGCGTCCACACGCGTGGCTTGCATGTGGGATTCCTTGGGCAATTGAAGGTTTCAATTAATATTTTTTTTATCAAAAGGTTACAATATTATTGCTACAAATTGTGTGCGATCGTATGCTTATGTGTTTACATTACTTTTGAGATATGTCTCTTTCACCGATTATCAATATGCTCGCACAAAACTCTATCGGTCCAAATTTTATCGAGTGGAAACAAAACATGGGTATGTTCTTATCGTAGAAGAACACATGTTTGTTCTCATACTCCCAAACCGATGCCCTTATCGACGATCGATCGGCGAATGCCGAGAGTCAGCGGACTTTGGCATAAGTCGAATAATATGGCCAAATGCTATATGATGACTACTATGTCCAAAGGCTTGCACCGCGACATCGATCGATGGTGAGCGTGATAGAAATATGGTCAGTCTCGAGAGTAAGTTTGGGCGGTCGGATCGAACGATCCGCTTCCACACAATGAGAGAAATCTTGGCGTGTAGGATGGAAGAATGAAGTTCAGTCCATGAACATGTCTCCCACATGACTCATCTTAAGGATAGTCTTGATCAGTTGGGAGGAGGTATCGACGGCGAAGCCAAGGTCGATATCATCCTTAACACACTGTCCAAGTCTTTTGAGAACTTTCGCTTGAACGCGATCATGAGCAAGAACGAGTATACACTTAGTCAGTTTCTAAATATCTCGTGGCCGCGAAAGGTGTCATGGGAAAAGGAACACATTCCCTTGCTAGCACATCTAAGGGCCCCAATTTTCCATAGAAAAGTGGAAAAAGAAAAAGGGGGGCCAAATTTGGTAGAGGCAAGGAAACTAGTGAGAGCAAGAACATGGTTGCCACCGGAGGCTTGAAAAAGCCAAATGAGAGGGTCATGTGCTTCAAGTGAGGCAAGACTGGGCATTAGAAGGCTAAGTGGCCCATGCTCAAGGCTCAAGGTACGTCATTTGCTTTAGTAATGGAAACATGTTTAACGATTTTTTTCTACTCATTCATGTGTAGTAGATGTGGGTGCGACTGATCATGTTTGTTACACCTTGCAGGGGTTCCTGCGGATAAGGAAGCTGTTTGACGGTGAGATAACGATCTCCATGTTGCAACGCGGTGAAAGTCGAGGCCATTGTTGTCGGAGATGTTACTTTATGCTTTGATAGGACAGTTTAGTATTGAAAGACGTTTTATATGTGCCGGAGTTTGGTGAAACCTTATTTAGGTTTCAAACTATTTATACATGGATATTCATTGTTTTTGATAGTGGTGTTTCTATCATAAGAAATGACGAAGTTATCGTGGTGGCACTTTATATAATTAAGCTTTATACTATTTACGCTAAGCATAATACACGTAATTATGTTGCATCTACATCAAACCTTAAGAAGATGAAGTTTTCTTCGCTAGAGGACACCACATTTCTTTGGCATCATAGATTAGGTCACATCAATCTATATAGGATCCAAAGATTGGCTAAGAATGGAGCGTTGGGTGAAATTACAGTTACTCCGTTCACAGTCTGTGAATCCTGTATAGAAGGAAAGATGTCGACCAGAGCCTTCAAAGCAAAGGGGTATAGAGCCAAAGAAGTGTTGAGAGCTAGTCCATTCTGACTTATGTGGACCAATGCACACACAATCTCGTGGAGGGTACGAGTATTTTATCACTTTCATTGACGATTACTCAAGGTACGGATACATATACCTGCTTCACCGCAAGTCTGAATGCTTTGAGAAATTCAAAGAATTTAAGGCGGAAGTGGAGACGAAGCTAGGTAAGAGTATCAAGTCACTTTTGTCTGATCGCGGTGGCGAATACCTCAGTAATGAGTTCATGGACTATTTGGTGCAGTGTGGGATTATATCCCAACTCACTACACCGGGCACACCACAGCAAAATGGTGTGTCAGAGCGAAGAAATATGACTCTCTTGGAGATGGTTAGATCGATGATGAGCTATGCAACATTGCCTATTTCGTTCTGGGGTATGCCTTAGAAACAACATCATATTTGCTCAATCTAGTACCATCCAAGTCAGTCGATAAGACCCCTTTCGAGTTATGGTTTGGGCGTAAGCCTAGTTTAAGCCATATAAGGATATGGGGCAGTCCAACACATGTGCTGAACAAGAAGCTGACAAGTTAGAGGCTAGATCTGATGCAAGACTGTTTATTGGTTATCCTAGAGGAACGAAAGGTGGTTATTTCTATAGTCCTAAGGATCAGAAGGTCTTTATTAGCACTAACGCCCGATTCTTAGAAGAGGACTACTTGAAAAACCACAAGTCCAAAGTTGAAATCATACTTCAGGAATTAGAAGATGATTGTATTCCACCACCGATTAAACTAAAGGTACGAGATATTGTATCTAATGGGAGGGATTGACACCAGATACTTCAAGAAATTGAAGTGAGTCGAGTTCCACTGGAGATACCGACCGTACAAGTGGCACCTACCCAACAAATTATGCAAGATAGAGAACCATAGGTTACTGGCAAAAGCGAAACCTCTCCATCTGTAAAGGGTACACTCAGATTGAGGGCATCGATTTTGATGAGACCTTTTCACCTGTAGCAATGATCAAGTCCATCGAATTCTTCGCCATAATAACACCTTTGAACCTTGAGGTTTGGCAAATAGATGTGAAAACCGCTTTTCTGAGGCGGTTACCTTGAAGAAGGTAGAGACATCTATGTCGAGAACCCAAGGTTATGTGGTGAAGGTGAAGAGCATCTAGTATGGAAGCTTAAGTCTATTTATGGACTTAAGCAAGCTTCCCGATCATGGAACTTACGCTTTGACGAGATGATAAAGTCCTATGGATTTACCCGCTTACTAGCGAGTTGTGTGTATCATTTTGATGTCAACGGTGATGTGGTATTTCTTGCACTTTACGAGATGACATCCTTCTACTGGAAACAACGTGAATCATTATCGACATGAAGAGTTGGTTATCCGATCGGTTTCAAATGAAAGACTTAGGAGATTCATCATACATTCTTGGGATCATGGTATATCGAGATCGCAAGAGAAAAATATTGACTTATCTCAGGCATCTTACATTGATACAAAGGATTACTCGCTTTAGCATGCAGATCGCCAAGGTTGCTACCTTCGCACATGGTGTTCCTTTATTCTAAGGCGATCACCTATGACCCAAAGGAGATAGAGGAAATGAGATAAGTTCCATACGCTTCCGCCGTAGGAAGTCTCATGTATGTGATACTCTGTACGAGACCCGATATCTACTATGTGGTACGCATAGTAGCTAGATATCAGTCTAACCTCGGACAAGCTCATTAGATTGCGGTAAAGCATATACTCAAGTCCTGAAAAGGACTCGAGATTATAAGCTAGTTTACCAAGCGGATAGTCAAATGCCTTTGGGTTATTCGGACTGGGTTTCCAAGGCGATCGTGATGAGAAAAGTCTACCTCGGGCTATGTGTTTACAGGGGGAGGAGTCGTATCTTGGCGGAGTGCAAGCGGCGATGCATTGCGGACTCTACCATGGAAGCCGAATATGTAGCCGCATCGGAGGCTGCTAAGGAGGAAGTATGGTTCAAGAACTGCGATCGTTCACTTTTCTAACACGAAACGCGCAAGTATAAAGGTAAGTCGAGTATCGTATCCACGGGATTGTAACACGAAAACACGTAAGCTAACTCAACAACAATTCATCATTATCCAAGAAGATTTGGTTTATAAAGGGTTTAGGGCTTCGAATCTTAAATTCAAAGCAAAAGGTAACAACTTAAAAATAAACAAAAGCAATAAACACTCAAAGAGAATAATAAGATAGAAAGACTAACCTAGAGATGCATTAATCCTACCCACAACGTATGTTTATCTCGCTCCTATTAACCGCTTTTAATCCGCATAAGATGAAAATCACATATGTAACCAACAATTTCGATTCATTACAATTGTGGCGGTTGATTACTAATTTTCCCTATTATTTTACGCCTCTAGGTAAAAATAAGTAACTCAAAAGGATCACAAAGAATATGCTTCCATGAATGTTCCTATCTCAAATTCTCGACTCGAGGCTTTTCAGATTATGCATTCAAGATCGATTGACAATTAAAACGGTTAAGTAATTAATCGAAACTAGATATGCATCAAGATTGATCAAATTAATGTATATAATTAAGCACCAAAAATCATAAATCAATGCCTCGAAAGGTAAATAGCAATAGCAGGAATCACAACATTTAGGATAGAATCATGCAAACCCTGTGATTAGAACGAAATTAGCTAGACATAATAAATGAAATAAAATACGAAATAAACATAGACATATAAATTATATAGATAAAACCCGTGATGCGGCGTCTGAAGAACAATTGTTGGGTTCGTATCCCAACCTCAGCGGAAAACGGGAAAATACGGAATTTGTTCGAAAGAAAACGTTCCAAAGCGTTAACAATACGTAGAACTAAAGTAGAACAATGTAAAAACTAATGCTAGATGGGTCCAAATCAAAGCTAAAGTGCAAAAATATGAAAAACTGAAGAAAAACTGAGTAAAACGTGCTAAAGGGGCACAGGGGCGCGGGGCGAATGCCTTATTTATAGCAAGGTGAAACCCTAATTTTGCCCACCGCGGTCGCAGAGCTCGATCTGGGGAATCTGGGCGGGCGCGTCTTTGGTCGCTTGCGGCTGGACTCGCGCTCGTTAAGTGTGCTTCGCGACCTGGTTAGCGACCGCTAGCCTTGGTCGTGAGAAATCGAGCGATAGCTCTTTCGGAGGCATCTCGCGGTTGGTAGCTCGCGGCGCCTCGCGGTCGCATCGCATGGTGGCGTCGAGTGGTTTTTTTCGCGGCCGACCCAAATGAGACATCATCCACCTCCTATCTTCGGTTCGCGGTTGGGCTAGCGGTCGCAAGGAGACCGCTAGCCCCTGCTTTTGCCCTTCTTTGCTCGTGCTTGCTCCATGCTTCGATTATCATCTTATAAGCCTACAAAACACCAAAGAGGAACCCAAGAGCGATATCTTCCAAAAATAGATAAAAGCATTAAGATCCAATACATAAACGCACTTAATAGATCTAAATTCGTTTTAAATTATCAACAATAAACGTGTAAAAAATGCGTTTATCAACTACCTCATGGATCTAGATGTGGTACCTCGTTTGCCCAAGAGTATCATAGTGTACTGTGATAACTCAGGTGCAGTGACAAACTCGAAGGAACCACGGACCCACAAGGCGATCAAACACATAGAGAAAAAGTACATATGAGAAATCGTTAGACGAGGAGACGTGTTGATTGAGAAGATTGGTACTGCGGATAACCTAGCTGACCCATTCACGAAGAGCCTACCGTAAAAAGTCTACGACGAGCATGTTCGAGGACTTAGATTGTGCAATATGGCCCCCACTTAGAAATGAAACTTTTGTAGAAGTGGGAGAAGCAAAGTGATGGTGTTGTTTGTAATAGCTAGTAGAGAGACACATTGTATACTAAAAGTTTGTTTTAGTATAAGTGGGAGATTGTTTGGATTTGTATACTGGAAGCAGTTTTGGTTGAGCTTGTTTACAATTATTCATGTTACCACTATTACAATCTCATATCTGAATTGTTTACTTGATTGCATATATATGTCCCTTTATCTCATATATAAGTTAGATCATACAGTGTGTAGTAGATCACAGAAGTCTGTATGATTAATGGTCAAGCTTAATGAGATATAAAAAATGATCAAAGCTGAGACAACTTGAGGACGAGTTGTCGGTATAGGCTGCGGTATAGATAAGAAGTGACTTGACTTGGTTGCTTATCTATACTGGTACGTCTCTGACGTATTGATGGATCACAGTGAGATAAGTTCTTCTATCTGATCGTCGTGAAGAACCTAGATCTCAGTGACTTTGCGTTGATCTAAATCTCGATAAGGTTTTAGGTTAGTAGACGTTGCTAACCATCACTTTGACTTGTTATGGGTGAGGGGTTACACGAGATAACCTAATATTCTCCGCATCTTGGGTGGTGGCCGTGCTTGTATGTCATGCTAATTACCTGTATCGAGTCACCGTATCCGTTTAGGACGATGATGTCCCCTTAAGGAGCTCAAAATGTTTATTGTACTAAACCCTGCAGGTTGAGTTATCTTAAGTAAAATAATAAGGTTGAGTGGTACTACTTAAGGAATTTAAGAGATTAATTATTTTAAGTAGTCAGAACGCTATAAATAATTAATGGACATGCGATATCTTAAATACGGGGTTTCATGAAGTCTAAATGCAAGCCCGATCAACTTCGAAAATAAATAGGTAAGTCATAATTTATTCTCTAGTGTTATGAATAAATGTTTATGAATTAATTTATGTTATGGGCTGCACATAAGATAATTAATTTATTTGAGGCATATCTTTATTCCTTGCATTTGATCTCTAGGCTGGTCCATCAAGGCATGAAGCTGCATGAAATTTCGTCCACCATGATAGAGTCTCATTGAGACTCTGTTCTAATTATCTCTATATAAAAAGATATGATTATATTTATTAGATGTGCAGAGATCCTATTCTAATAGGTTTCTAGGGTTGCATTATAAATATAAGGTGAGAGAAAATCAGAAAAAGACTAATCCTAAGAGAAGAAATTTTCGAAAATTATATTATTCCAATAGTTGGAATTTTGAGAATAACAAGGTGTGGAAGAAGGAAAAATTTGCAGTATTCTCAATTGATTGCTCTCACTCAGCATTGGAGTTTTGGCAAACGGGATACAGTTCAGAAGACCAAAGCACGAGTCTTGATCATCTTCTTTGTCTGACAAATTCACAGGTAAACACGTGAAAACACCAACGTGTTGTAATTAATTATATAAGTGCATGCTAGGTATATAATCAATGTATGGTGAATTAAACATCCAAGATAGATCATCGGGAGAGGGTTAAAATCAGATTTCCCTTCACCAACTCTTTGTGGATGAGCTTTTCCCTATAAGTTAGTTTGAAGAAGCATCGAGCAGTTGACATAACATCTTTTTCGAACTGTCTGAACTCCGAGGTTGATTCATCTGTACTTCAAGGGTCACGGTGGCCCGAACAAAGTTCATGTCTTTGTCAATAGAAAGAATGGAGTAAAAATTCCACCACTTGTTCATCAACGTAGAGCGATGATTGATGATATAAAAAGTGCTTCCATCATTGTAAACGGAACAAGTCGAGGATTTGAAGGGCGTCCTCTGTAATAACCCGAAAAATTTAAAACTTTTATTAGTGATGTTTAAATCACTTATTTGTGGTTCATAGACTGTAATTATGTTTAAGGTAACCAACGAAACGAATTAGAATCGATTCGGAGATCGAAAACTAAAGAAATCAAAAACTAGTGACTAATCCTACCAGATTAGGGTTTTCTGAAGAGCCTGAAAATAGAATGAAAGATCAAGAATGAATCGTGACAAAAGGATTTCATTTCTAGAATCCTCTCACGAAAACATGTGAGAAGCCAAAGAATGAGAATTTTCGGGCATACTTGCCTTGGCCGATCTTAAAAGCACTATTTACGCAGCCGGATCAATTTCCAAATCGTGCTAATCATGATAATTAATGATAACAATTAAATTCATGAAGGAATATATTATTATGAATTTAGAAATTATAAGAATCAATTTCAAAGAAATTTCAAGAACTTAACCGAACGCCGGAAAAATATACCTAAAACCCTAATCTGATCCGAACGATCCGAAACTCTCACCAAGGGTCTAAATCAATAAATTACGATTTATAAGACTCAAATAAATGATGAAAGCTCAAAAATTCAATAGAATTTTTGAATGAACATAATTTAATCGCCGAACGCCGTTTTTCCGCGACATCTCGGAATCGACTTATCGGACGACGTCCGAACTTCATAAAATTTTTATAAACATTTAAATAATTCATTTGGAGGCTATTTAATAAAATAAAACATTAAGGTTCCGAGAAATCAATCGAAAGCGCGTTAAAACTTAAATAGTCGGTATTAACACGCCAAAACGGGTAATTTGACCAACCCACCTCCCAACCACCACCAAGACCAGCCCAAATGAGCTAAGGACAGCCCTTTAGGCTGGCATACAGCAGCCCCACGTCCCATTACAACCTCTCACACCTTTGGAACATTTTCTCTCTCTTTTTCAAATTCTCTCCATTGTTCTTCAAGTTTTCAACCTTTAATCCTCCTTCTCAAACCCTTCCAACCTCCAAAAAAATATTCTAAGACCATACTAAGGTAGTAATCATCATTCTCTCCATTTTTAATGGAGTAGAATTATTTTTAGATTTTTCTTGATTTATTTCACAAAAAACCCTAGCTTGCTCCTCATTTTTGTTTCGTGACTTTAGAGCCACCAAATACTCTCAAGCCATGAACAAAAAATGCTTAGAATAATGTTCTAAGGCTACTGTAAAAATTTCATAATTTTTGGATTTTTTTTTTTGATTTATGCTTTATTTCTTTTTATATATGATAAAGCATGATTTTGTGAATATTATTTGACATTGTTGCTTCTTAATGTATTATAAGCATGTAGTAAAAATATCATAATTTTTCAGAATGGTCTTGAATTTTTTTTTTAAATTGCCGTGAGCTTAGAGGCTTATTTATTAAGCCATGGTTTGATTTTTATTTTTGAAAAAATAGTTGAGATATGGTGTTTAAAATATGATGTGAACATCATTTAAAAATCTTAGAATTTTTGAAACACATCTCCTATTTTATTTTATTTTGACCGATTATATTTTTATACTTTTAGAGTATTGTTTGATTTTTGTTTGTTGAAAATAGTTGAGATATGGTGTTTAGGGTATGATATGAACATCATATATTAACCTTGAATTTATTCAAACACCTCTCCTATTTTTGATGAGAAAACCGTGAGCTACATTATATATATATATATATATATATATATATATATATGATTTATTTGATTTTTGTTGTTAAAAATAATAGGATGTGTGATATTATGAAATATTGGTTAATGTTTGATGTTAATATTACATGTTATTGCATATATAACCATATTGTGCAAGGTTGGAATTTATTGAATATGTATATATATATATATATATATATATATATATATATATATATATATATATATGGAATTACCAAATGAAATTAGGATAGAAAGCATGGGTTTAAAATTTTAATGCATGATATGGAGTGATATTTCATGTTTAGTATATGGTATAAGCATGATATAATTTTGTGGAATTTATCAACACCAAAGCTCACAAAATTGAAATTGCCGAAGTTTAAGAAATTTTAACCTATGGTTTAAAATTTTATATGATGATATTGGGTTGATAATTAAATTCTATAGTATGATAGGAGTATAACATGATTTTATTGGAATTTATTTGTACATATGCTAATTGTTGTTAATTATCGAAAACATAACAAAATGGCTAAGTATGGGTTTTATTCTAATGTTAAATGATGCTATGATAGTTAATTATAAACTTAGAATGAATGGTTGTGATTAGGGTGAATGAATGGAACACTTATGCACACTTACACAATGATTGTGTCTTATGTTAGAAATTAGGGTTTTCTAATGCTTTAGTATAAGTTATGTTGTGTATGGTATTGTTTGATGTTGGATATTTATGTTTATGTTGTAATCGACAAACCAAAACCCAAACGTAAACAACATAATACTATAGTACGAGAATCTAAAAGAAATCGATCAATTTCGATAATTTAAGAGGAATTAACGAGAAGTAAGTTAGACCCAAATTGGGTTTTCTATTTAATAAAAGGACACTCGAACGCGAGTTCCTAAGTTAGAAAACCAAAAGCCGAGCTACAACATTAGTACTCAATAACGACAACCCAATACGATATTAGTTGAGCGTTAAAACAACTCGATAATCTAACAACGATTATACGATATATGTAATCTCCGACGAGTTAGGATAAAAAACAATGTCGAATGTGCAAGAAAGATTCGAACATAAGATATCGATCCTTATGTCCTAAAAGTCGAAGTTAATTTCAAGCACTTCATTTATTCTTAAGTACTTACTTACATGATAGCATGTGTTCACTTGAATCATGAGTCAATACTCCTCTTTAATTATCGTACAATACGACAAGTCGTCAAGCATAACCTACTAGACGTAACTAAAATTGCTAAGTCTAGTTAGTGGCTCGAGAGTTTCCTAATTTATCAATCATGATTTGACTATCGACAACCCATAACGAATAACGTTATAATAAAACTAAGGTTAAGAGTCGAGGATAGACTCGAATATGTGATTCATAATTGGAGTTCACCTATGAACAATGAAGTAATATAGCTTGAATTGAGAATGTAAGATAATAGAAATTATCTTAAACGATCACATAAAATCATAAAGAAACCCTAATTGGGAACTTTAAGTCGTAGTTTATAAACGATATTCGATCGATAGAAAGAATCTAAGAAACGCTATTTTCTTATGAAGGGTTTGATCGTACGTAGTCGGCGAGGAAAAACATCACACCTGCTCATTTTGAACCACTAGCTTGGATTAGCAGGTGGGCTTTCTTGAAACAAAATTGTTATGCATATCTCAAAGCATGATTTACAAAGCTTTATGAAATATTATCACATGAAATGTTATTGACTGCCAAATATTTATGTTTTGTTGTTATCCTATCTCGAGATTGGTATATCCCATATGGTATGTGAACGTGTTGGTCCACCAACGTTAAAAAGTGTAACGATCGGATCCGACTTAGTTAAGGGCTAACTCGGATTGTGTACACATGTGATCGTGTGTTAAGGTTAGCTACCTCGACGGTCACAGGCGACTATGTGTAGGTGGCCACCCATAGTGCGAATAAATGAATGATCGATATGGAAACAACGGAATGAAATAGTTCGGCCGAATGCTTTTGAAAACGATAAAATGTTTGATAGGCATGAGTCTTTTAAGTAAAATCCTCATGCGCTTATTGTGGGCGATTAATAACTTTTGACAAAGAAAATGTTTTCGACAACGAGTCCACCGAGTACTTTTGTACTTAGCCCCGCATTTCGCTTTTGATGTGCGAGCTGAGCAAGGATCGATGATGGGTGCGGTGGTGCGGAGTAGCAGTTATTTTGATGCTTAATTAGAAAGGTTTCTGTAACTTGGGCACGATCGTCATATGCATGTCCACATGCTTATTTGCTGCCTAACTCTTATATTATTTTGATGCTTGATTTATGATTGCTCTCATACCGTATTGAACTTGAGGTCGTACTCGCTTCTTGAATTGTGCCCCATTGGGTTATTGTTGAACCTCAACCTTTTGACGAGTCCTTCGTGACTCGAGTTGGTATCAACAGTTTATCCCTTTTAGTCTATGTATTATTTAGTAGTTAAATGGTTAATTGCATTGATTAGTTGTGTTTATATCCACGCCTTACTATACCAAAGTGACGATCCATACGATCCGTGCTTTTTGGGAAGTCGGTCGTCACAAAGTGGTATCGAGCTCTTGTTCGCCTCGAACCCCAGAAACCCTTTCCTTGAATCCTAAGTTGAAAGTTGAGTCTAGAAATTGTAGGGAAAACATATGTTAACCCTCGCCCCGAGGATCCATCTTGGGTGTTTAATTCACCATACATTGATTATAAACCTAGCATGCGTCTATATAATTAAAGTGCAACACGTAAGGGTTTTTACGTGTTTACCTTTGGATCTGAAGAGGTCGATGGAACGAGATGAACGGATCGAACGGATCGGACTCGTGCTTTGACCTTCTGGACTGTATCCCGATTGCCCAATCTCCAACGTCGAGTGAGGACGATCTATGGAGAATGCTTCGGAAAATCACCCAATGCTCTCACCAAGCTCTCGAAAATTCTCTCTCAAATATATGAGATGGCCGAAAATTTGAGTGTTGATTAATGAGCATTAACCTAGACTTTATCTCATACCTTATATTTATAATGCACTACCTTAATCCTATATGGAATATTACCATAATCTTAGGATTATTTCCATACTCGTGATTATTTCCATACTCTCGTGATTATTACCATAATCTTATATGGAAAGGATCTATGCATATACCATAAATATAATTATATCCTTATGGATAAAGAGAATAAAATCTTGCCAATGGGAGATATAGGTACCCATTTTCCTCTAGCTTAAGGGCCTGACGGGCAACCCAGGATCAAATGCAAGGAATAAAGATGGGCCTCAAATAAATTAATTATCTTATGTTCACCCGTAACATAAATTAATTTATAAACATTCGATCATGCCACTAGAGAAAGAATGTTGACTTACCCTTTATTACCGAAGTTGAGTCGGGCTTGCACTTAGACATTACGAATCCCGTATTTAAGATATCGAACGTCCATTAATCATTTATAGCAATCATTCGCTTAAAACGACAATAACTTCATTTCCTTAAGTAGTACCACTCAACCTTATTATTGTACTTGAGCTAACTCAACCTGCGGGTTTAGTACAATAAACCTTTGAGCTCCTTAAGGGACGCCATCATCCTTAACGGATACGGTGACTCGACATGAGATAACTAGCGTGACATACAAGACCGCCACCACCCAAGACGCGAGAATTTGGGTTAGAACATATAACCTCACTCATAACAAGTCAAAGTGATGGTCAAGAACTCATACTCACCTAATACCTTATCGAGGTTTAGATCATCGTAAGTCACCGAGATCTTGGTTCTTCACGACGGTCGAAAAGAAGAACTCATCTCACCGTGATCCTTCAATACGCCGAGACGTACAAGATAGAACCATACAGCCTCCTTAGAAGCCTCCGCGGCCTACATATTCGGCTTCCATGGTAGAGTCCGCAATGCATCGCCGCTTTGCACTCCGCCAGATACTGGCCCACCTCCCAAGGTAAACACATAGCCCGAGGTCGACTTTTTCTCATCACGGTCGGCTTGGAAATCCGAGTCTCAGATAACCCAAAGGCATTAGACTATCGCATGGTAACCAGCCTATAATCTCGAGTCCTTTCGGTACTTGAGTATATGCTTTATCGCAATCAATGAGCTTGTCCAGGTTAGATCGATATCTAGCTACTATGCCACCGCAGACAGCGTATATCGGGTCTCGTGCATAGCATTGCGTACATGAGACTTCCTACGGCTAAGCGTATGAACTTGTCTCATTTCCTCTATCTCCTTTGCAAATATAGGTGATCATGTTTTAGATAAAGGAACGCCATGTCCGAAAGGTAGCAATCCTTTCTTGGCGGTGCATACTAAAACGAGTAATCACGAGATCAATGTAAGACGCCCGAGATAAGCTCAATATTTTCTTCTTGCGATCTCGTAAACCTTGATCCCAAGAATGTACGCGCATCTCCTAAGTCTTTCATTTGAAACCGATCGGATAGCCAACTCTTTACGCTCGATAATTGACTTCACGTTGTTGCCAACTAGAAGGATGTCATCTACATAAAGTGCAAGAAATACCACATCACTGCTGACATCTAACCGATACACACACTCTCGCTAGCAACCGGGTAAATCCATAGACTTTACCACCTCGTCAAAGCGTAAGTTCCATGATCGGAGGCACGCTAAGTCCATAAATGGACTTCTTAAGCTTCCATACTAGATGCTCTTCACCCTTTACCACATAACCTTCGTGTTGCTCGCATATAGATGTCTCTACCTTCCTCAAGGTAACCGCTAGAAAAGCGGTTTTAACATCCATTTGCCAAACCTCTGAGTTCAGTGGGCTGCTATGGCCAAAAGAATTACGATGGACTTGAGCATTGCTACAGCGAAAAGGTCTCATCGAAATCGATGCCCTCAATCAGAGTGTACCCTTTCGCCACAAGCCCGGCTTTGAAAGTCGAAACCTCTCCATCGAATCTCTTCTTCTCTTGATATCCACTTACTACCCATGGCTTTCTTGCCATCCGGTAGAGGTGTCTTTCATATACATCCATAGCCGTTATGGACTCCATTTCTAAGTCCATAGCGGTGTGCCATGATCTTGCATCAATATCTTGTATCGCCTCAGTATGTCCATGGGTCGATTATTGCATGTTCGTCTGCGGGACCAACCAAGATTCACCCACGAACATAAATCGCTCGGGTCGACGAACAACCCTCCCACTACGACGAGGTTCTGCAGCACAATGGCAACGGGTGCAGATACTTGTGGTTCTCTAACTTGCACAACTTCTCGTGTAGGTACCACTCAGACGGTCGGTATCTCCTGTAACTCGACCCACTTCAATTCTTGAAGTATCCGTGTCGATCCCTCCCACTAGACTCGACATCTCGCACTTTGGCCTAATCGGTGGTGGAATACGATCATCTTCTAATTCTCAAGAATGATTTCAACTTTGGACTTATGATTTTCATGTAGTCCTCTTCAAGAATCGAGCATTAGTGCTAATAATGACCTTCCGATCCTTGGGACTATAGAATAAACCACCTTCGCCCTCTAGATAGCCAATAAACAGCCTTGCGTCGGATCTAGCCTCCAACTTATCGACCTTCTTGTTCAAAGACATGTGCCGGATCGCCCCATATCCTTATGTGGCTTAAACCGGGCTTCATGCCCAAACCACAACTCGAAAGGGTCTTTTCGATGACTTGACGGTACTAGATTTAGCAAGTATGCCGCCGTCTCTAGGCATATCCCCATAACGAAATAGGCAATGTAGCATAACTCATCATAGATCTAACCATTTCCAAAAGAGTCCTATTTCTTCGCCCGACACACCATTTTGCTGTGGTGTGCCGGTGAAGCGCTTGTTTGGGATGTAATCCCACACTTCACCAGATAGTCCATAAACTCGTTATCGAGGTATTCGCCACCGCGATCGCACCGCAGATGACTTGATACTTTTACCTAGCTTCGCTCCACTTCCGCCTTAAACTCTTTGAATTTCTCAAAGCATTCTGACTTCGCGGTGAAGCGGTATATGTATCCGCACTCGAGTAATCACAATGAAAGTGACAAAATACTCTTACCTCCACGAGCTTGTGTGGACATTGGTCCACACAGTCGAAATGGACTAACTCCAACATTTCTTTGGCTCTATAACCCTTCGCTTTAAAGGGTCCAGTCGACATCTTACCTTCTATACAGATTCGCAGATCGGAACGAAGTAACCGAGAGATCACCCAACGCCCATTCTTAGCCGCCTTTGGATCCTATTTAGATTGATGTGACCTAATCTAAGATGCCGAGAAAAGTAGAGTCATCTTCAAGAGAACTTTCTTTTTTAGGGTTTGATGAAGATGCAACATAGTTATAGGTATTATGTTTTGCGAAATAGTATAAAGCTTAATTATATAAGGTGCCAACACGTATAACTTCGTCATTTCTTATGATAGAAACACCACTATCAAAAATAATGAGAATATCCATGAGTAAATAATTTGAAAGCAAAACAAGGTTCCACCAAAATCCGCACATATAAAACGCGTCTTTCAAAACTAAAACTGTTGTCCCAAAACATAAAGAACATCTCCAACCGCAACTTGACTTTACCGCGTTGCCCATGGAGATCGTTATCTCGCCATCAAACAGCCCTTGTCCGCAGAACCCACGCAGGTGTAACAAACATGATCGCCATACCAGTATCTACTACCCAAGGATGGGTAGAACAAGTCGCTAAACATGTTTCACATTAAAGCAAACCATGCACTGAGCCTTGAGCATAGGGCACTTGCCTTCCAATGCCCGATCCTTACCGCACCAAGCACTTGCCCTTCTCCTCGGCTTCTTCAAGCCTCCGGTGGCAACCATGTTCTTGTTCCCATTACTCCCACTATTTGCCTCGCCTCTACCACCTTTGGCACCCCTTTTCTATTTCCATTTTATGATGAAAATTTTGGGCCCTTAGATGTGCTAGCAAGAGCATGTGCTCCTTTTCCCATAACTCCTTCCGCAAAGAACGAGATCATTAAGCAACCGACTAAGTGTAAACTCGGTCTTGCTCATGATCGCATTCACGCGAAAGTTCTCAAAAGACTTGGGCGGTATTGAGGATGATATCGACCTTGGCCGCCGTCAATACCTCCTCCCAACCGATCAAGACTATCCATGAGATGAGTCATGTGGAGACATGTTCATGGACCGAACTTCCTTCTTCCATCTTACACGCAAGATTTCTCTCATTGTGTGGAAGCGGATCGTCTGATCCGATCAGCACAAACTTACTCTCGAGACTTGACCAAATATCGTCGCGTCACCATCGACTAATCTTTGTACCGCAAGCCTTTGGACATCGTAGTCATCATATAGCATTTAGCCATATTGTTCGACTTATTCCAAAGTCCGCTGACTCGTTGCTCATTAGTCGATCGTCGATAGGGCATCGGGTTTAGGAGTAGTGAGAACAAACATGTGTTCTTCAAACGATAAGAACATATTCCATGTTTCGCTTCCACTCGATAAAATTTGGACCGATAACGGATTTTGTGCGAGCATATTGATAATCGGCGAAGAGACATATCTCAAAACGATAATGTAAAACACATAAGCATACGATCGCAAATAATTACGTAATAATAATATTGTAACCTTTTGATAAAACAATATTAATTGAAACCTCCAATCGCCCAAGGAATTCCACATGCAAGCCACGCGTGTGGACGCTACACATGAACCCCCGACTGACTAAAATATACCTTTTAGTCGCTTAATTTCAATCCATGTCAACTTATCCTTATGACAAATGAAATTAATGATCGACCTTACTAGACCACATCACTATCGCAGAAGGGACTTCATGGGAAGTTGTACTTGAGGTGATGTCAAGCATTGACCACAATTTTAACGAAGAAAATGAATTCTTAGAATTGGTATACTCACCGACCATACCGCTCCAATTCAAATTCTTTTGTTATCTCATTTTATATCTATCTCTAGAGAACTTATGAAAATCGCACATGCAAGCCACGCGTGTGGGCGCCACACATGAAACTCCCACTTCTCAATAGATTTAAAATGTTTTATTTAGAAATCTCATCTAACAAACTTATGATAAACAAAGCAAGCAAGCCACGCGTGTGGGCGCCACTCACAAGGCCTCACTTTGTTTAGAGATCAAAAGTGGAGGTCTTGACATTTTAATTTGAAAAATTAATATGTCGGGTTGCTTGCTTAGTCTTTTTATTCAAAAGGTTTGTCCATGCATCACGTAATCTAGCATGCTTTTCTATAGAACTCAACATGTAAAACATGCTCGCAGTAATTCTAAAATATGCTTGATAAACACGATAAACCTAGCATGCTTACTATGCGCATCTAATTACGTGAAAACACTTAAAGGTTTGTCAACGTAATATAAACATACATAGCATGCTACCGCATAATTTAAACATCCACGACATGCATATGAACGATAAAAATAAAATAAAACGCTCATCGCGCCCAATCGTGAAACACAGACATTTAAATCTAATCTATTACATAGATTTACAAAGCACGTAATTAAACTCAAATGGGCCTCGCGTGCACCCGCACGGACGGATTCAACACTGGGCCTCGCGTGCGGGCACGGCCGAAAACGGGCCCGGGCGGGTCGGCCCAAAATGTCTTTGGGCAGCAGCTAGGGCAAAGCCCGACCGCGCCCGACCCGCCTGCCCGCCGCGTCTCGCCGCCGGCTGCCTCGCGATCGGCGATCGCGACCCATCGAGCACGCGTCGCGGCCTTCCCCGAGCGCGAACGTGCGAGAGACGTCGCCGCCCCGCAAAACTTCGCGATCGCGAAGTCCGCCGCTGGCGCCGGTAGCTTCGCGCCAACGCGCCCGCCGCCCGCTAGCTCGCCGCCGCTTGCTTACGCCGATCTCGCGATCGCCGATCGCCGATCGCCGCAGCGTGGTGCGATCTCGTGCGCGAACGCGCATCAGCCGCCAGCGCCTCGCGATCGCCCTCGCGATCGCGAGGCTCGCCGCGAGATACCGCCGAGTGGACCGCCGAGACCCTGCTTTTCCCGTCGTTTCGTTCTTCGTTCTTTCGTCTTCGTTCTTCTTTTACGATAAGATTTACATAATAAAATCTAATCTAACCACGGATTTTCTCGTGGTGTAAAACAAAACCAACAAAACAATAAACGAGCCACGATGAACGATGGATCCACAATTAAATAAACGACGAATAATCAAACGTGAATTAATCCAACAGAGCCAAGATTCGATCCTGTGCTCGATACCAATTGTAGGGAAAACATATGTTAACCTCGCCCGAGAATCCATCTTGGGTGTTTAATTCACCATACATTGATTATAAACCTAGCATGCGCCTATATAATTAAAGTGCAACACGTGAGGTTTTCACGTGTTTACCTTTGATCAAGAGGTCGATGGAACGAGATGAACGGATCGAACGGATCGGACTCGTGCTTTGACCTTCCGGATCGTATCCCGATTGCCCAATCTCCAACGTCGAGTGAGGACGATCTATGGAGAATGCTTCGAAAATCACCCAATGCTCTCACCAAGTTCTCGAAAATTCTCTCTCAAATATATGAGACGGCGAAAATTTGAGTGTTGATTAATGAGCATTAACCTAGACTTTATCTCATACCTTATATTTATAATGCACTACCTTAATCCTATATGGAATATTACCATAATCTTAGGATTATTTCCATACTCTCAGGATTATTTCCATACTCTCATGATTATTACCATAATCTTATATGGAAAGGATCTATGCATATACCATAAATATAATTATATCCTTATGGATAAAGAGAATAAAATCTTGCCAATGGGAGCATATAGGTACCGATTTTCCTCTAGCTTAAGGGCCTGGATGGGCCAGCCCAGGGATCAAATGCAAGGAATAAAGATGGGCCTCAAATAAATTAATTATCTTATGTTCAAATTGAACATAAATTAATTTATAAACATTCGATCATGCCACTAGAGAAAGAATGTTGACTTACCCCTTTATTACCGGGTTGAGTCGGGCTTGCACTTAGACATTACTGAATCCTCGCACCATTAATCATTTATAGCAATGATTGCTTAAACGATTAATAACTTCATTTCCTTAAGTAGTACCACTCAACCTTATTATTGTACTCGAGCTAACTCAACCGCAGGGTTTAGTACAATAAACCTTTGAGCTCCTTAAGGGACGCCATCATCCTTAACGGATACGGTGACTGACATGCATAACTAGCGTGACATACAAGATCGCCACCACCCAAGATGCGGAGAATCTGGTTAGAACATATAACCTCACTCATAACAAGTCAAAGTGATGGTCAAGAACTCATACTCACCTAATACCTTATCGAGGTTTAGATCATCGTAAGTCACCGAGATCTTGGTTCTTCACGACCGCCGAAAGAAGAACTCATCTCACCGTGATCCTTCAATACGCCGAGACGCATCAAAGATAGACAAGCAACTAAGTCAAGTCACTTATCTATACTGCAGCCAAACCAACAACTCGTCCTTAAGTTGTCTCAAAGAAACTTTTATATCTCATTAAGCTTGACCAATCATACGGACTTACGTGATCTTCTACACACTATATGATCTAACTTATATATGAGATAAGGGACACGATATATGCAATCAAGTATTCAAATCGATAGGAGATTGTAATAGTGGTAACAGAAACATTGTATACAAGCTCAACCAAACTGCTTTCAAAGATACAACCAATGTAAATTGTTTGTGTTTGATCACATCGACCGCACTCCATCGTCGTCCCGCTCAACGGGAAAAAGGTAATCTGTTTCAACTAAAGGTTGTTTTGAAATGATTGAAGTATATGAAATGTGAATTGAATTTCAATATTTCCTTGTTGGGAAGTTGAAAAATATTTGAAAATGAAAATTTTGAAATTGAAAAGTTGTTTCAATTGACTAGTCATTAGCTTGAATGATAGTTACAAGCTTTAGGAGCTTGGTAAATGAGTAAATGAGAATGCTTGATTATCGCACAATGTGTCGCGATTTGTGTTCTTGTTGTATGCGAAGCATGATAGAAGCATGATGTAAATGAGTATGTTTCCCATGAGAACATAGACTCTTAAGACGATGATCCCTTTGCTACCGAACTTAGTATGAGAACATAAGTACCCCCAATTGAACGTAAATACTAAGAAAAACGAGAACATAGAAATCTTAAGAATCACAATCCGAACGGATTCGATGATGAGAACGCGACGAGTTTACGATGATGAAGCGATTGCTTAGCCGAGGTTCGCATGACCGTTATGAGTCCCAACCTCTATACGTGAAGGAATTTCGAACGCCGCGCGTCTTGCCTCTATCGCGGCATAAGTGAAAAGAATAAGAGTTTAACGCTATGAAGGTATAGAAAGGAAATAATGATTTGTAAGTGCTTAATGAGAACATATAGGATGCGATGCGATAATGTGAGTAGTAGTAAGAAATCCAAATCCCAATAAGATAGGGTAACCTCTTAAGCCTTTACCCGAAGACTAGACATCGATCGTTACCCTACTCTAAGAAACCATACCGTCTCTTTCCGGAGACCCAACCATAAAAGTCGTACCATAGAAATTGAGGTAAATAGGTCAGAGTACGATATAGATTGTTATAGCCTTCTTTGTACAGATGTTATTATGTACATACCTTCTTCTAGATGCACCGTTATGTTTACCGTGTCTAACCATAGTGATACTTTCCTTTTCGGATGGCTCTGACCGTGTTCACGACTAGGCTCCTCTCATCCTCTAAGGCCACCCCGGCGAGGTTATACGATCGCATCGCTTCCTACCGATGTGTCATGGAGACCACCTTGGCGAAGTTTTGGCGACTTCACACATCGCTGGTCAGTTGCGACATGCCCGGTACATCGCATTATGACGGTACTCCGCTGATCATGAGACCGCCATCCGACCGCGGTGGTTACGCCCGTGAGATATCACGGACTACATTTACCGTCGCCGGAGAGCTTTGACCTCGAGGCGGACTTGCCTCGCTTTGCTAGCCATCCGAGCTATGTGGTCACGGTGTGCGGAGTGCACCGCGGACCGTATCTCCCGCACGGAATACACTGGCGTGATGAGATTCCTGAGTGGCTCCATCCAGAGGTGCCTCGCTTAGCACCGACGGACTGTGTTCTCGCCTCGCGCAGGGCAGAACATGTTCGAGGCGGACCTTCCTGCACCCGACACTCACCTTCCCGGGCCCTACCACCGCAGATTCCATCTCGCCATTGCCCGCCCAGCCATCATCGCCACCATGCCGTGTCCATATCCACCTCCACCCACCGGCCTCCCCGCCCGCCCACCGCCACCTCCGCCGAGCCTTTGGACCATGATGTCAGAGGATTGATGATCCCCGTGACATAGCTACAGTGTATAGTGAGAGACCGATGTCCGCCCGCTGTCTCTTTTCCCATGAAGTCTACGAGAAGTCATGGCCGAGATCCGCCGAGACCTAGCGGCTATGGAGGAAGCCGTGGTCGTTAGAGACCGAGAGCCCATGCTCCCGCACTCGACGCCAAGATGAGGAAGATCCAGGAAGATCCCGAGGAAGACCCGGGAAGACCCCGAGGAGATCTATCACCGACGACGAGATGGAGGAAAGGATAGCTCCCATGCTTCCGGGCCCCGACTGACACATGGAGCCCGATCTACACCCCTGCACCATAGATCTAGTCCTTAGATTAGATTGTCTTTTTGTCTATATACTCAGATATCTTTGATGCATGCAGAAATGACGAGTCGTTCCGACATGAACCCTGTTTTGATGACCACGATAGCGTTTATGTTTTTGTACGCACCGTGACTAGGTACACGGAGTGATGTTGGTATTTGTTTTTGGGCATCATACTCTGTACTTGGTCTTTTGTAACCTTCAAGACGCTGATGAAAGTCCTCGTAGAGGCAATTGATATGATATGGTGATAGCTCCTTGAGAGCCTTTTGTTTTAATGTTGCGATGTGTGGTGTTCGATGATGTGCTAGATTATTGCTCGTAATTATATGAATACCGTGCTGATATGTATGCAGATTGATCCTGATGGATAGTATAAGATAATTTCTAATTACGTGTGTTTATGAAGGATAGGATGCCGCCGAGAAGAAGAAATTGTGAAGTAACACCTGAGAGGGAAGACACTCCACCCCCACCACCCCCACCGGCGAGACGGATTGAGGAACTATTCCTCAGGCAGAACCCACCAACCTTCAACGGGATTGGGAATCTCGTGGATGCTGAACTTTGGATTCACGCTCTGGAGCGAATCTTAACTTCCTCCACTGTACCTCTCAAGAACGCTTGTCATGCGTTGCCTTCCGATGACCGTGCCACCGACTTACGGTGGGAGGCGAAGAGGAAGACTCTATCCAAGAAGAGCCGGAAAATTCTCCGGGAGGAATTTAAGGAAGAAGTGTACGAGAAGTACATTCCTAAGAGTTACCGAAGAAGAAAGAAAGAGTTCTACAACCCACGCCAAGGAAAGACGACGGTCACAGACACGACCGCATTCGTGCGAGATGTCGCGTATGCACCGTAGTTGGTCGACACCGACGAGAAGAGGATCGAAAAGTTTCGGACGGGACTCGCCATGAGATCGTGGTGTCGCTAGTGGTCACGGAATCGACTTACCGTGAGGCCCTCGGTCGGCATCGACATCGAGGTCGCTATGCTCAAGACAGATTGTCACGCACATCCCCGAATCATCAAGGGATCGGGGAAGAGAAAGTGGAAGGACCCCACCAAGGACAAGGATCTAACACCGCCAGCCGACAGTGAGGCCATGGCAAGAAAATAACGTGCCATCTGGGCATGGGCAGGGGAATGGACGCCCCATGGCACCCGCATCTGGCGGGGAAACCAAAATTCGTGAAGCTCCCTGCAGCCCTGGTGCCATAGGAGTCATCGAGGCATGCGATTCACAAATGACGGATGCTTCAAGTGTGGCTGGTGGCCACTACCTGTGGATCGCCTCGATACGCTAAGGAGGAAATGGCCATCCCAATGTGCCCAACCAAGTCCAACCGGTCCGGGCTATTCAAGCCCAATCGATCCAACAACAACCCCGGTTCAAGATTACCAACCAAATCAACGACCATATCAACCACGGTACAACGACGATAATAATGGCGACGGCCGCAATAGCAAAGATCGACAAATTTCAACAAACCGCAGACCATAACAACAACAACAACAACGAAGAAGAACCGCATCAACCACAACAACATTATCAAGAACAACACCACCCGGCAAGCGGGCTCACGCCCTCAACCAGGAAAGGGAGTTCCCGCAAGAGCCGCCGAGGAACCAAGGAAACTTGGCGTATGGGATTACTCCTCCTATTACCGTTATCCTCTGTTTACATCGGCGCCACACTTTTTATTGTCAAGCATGCGAGAGAACTTAGGATTAGATCCTAAACGCGAACAAATCATGAGAATTTCTTCTCCAAGAGGAGGCATAAGAACGGTAACCCACATATGCTCGAACCTAGAACTTGGATTAGACTCACTTAAGGTCATGACAGATAACCTTCACGCCATACCTATGATGATGTGGACATAATCCTAGGAATGGATTGGCTAACCGAACATAGTGCGACCATCCTTTGTAATGAAAGGAAAATTTCTTTCCAATATCCCTGAGAGGAACCTACCGACCTTCACTGGATCAGCATGGGGAGGAGAGTCCCAATCATATCTTCACTACAAGCAAGGACGTTGCTGAACAAGACCGAGAACCATGCCTACCTCGCCTACCTCCAGGAGGAAGATCGAATGAGAGGAGGATAGAAGACGTCCGATCGTGAAGGAGTATCCCATGTGTTTCCGTAAGAACTACTACCGGATTACCGCCAAACCGACAGATCGAGTTCACGATCGACCTCGAACCGTGTTCTCGCCTCGTGTCAAAAGCCCCATACCGATGGCACCAAAGGAACTTGAAGAATTGAAGATCCAACCGCAAGAACTCTTGAGTTAGGTTTCATTAGACCCAGCAGGTTCCATGGGAGCACCGTCCTTTTCGTGAAGAAGAAGGATGGCACTTTGAGAATGTGCATAGACTATCGAGAGTTAAACAAGATGACTCTTAAGAATAAGTATCCTTTGCCTCGAATCGACGATCCGCTTGATCAACTTAAGGAGCCGAGTCTTCTCAAAGATAGATCTAAAGTCGGGATACCATCAATTAAGGATTAGACCCGGAGGATGTACCTAAACGGCTTTCCGTACAAGGTATGATCATTTCAATTCATCTTTATGCCCTTTGACTTACAAATGCCCCAAAGAAGATTTATGGATATCATGAATAGGGTATTTCACCCGTACTTAGACAAATTTGTCCTAGTATTCATAGACGATATCCTGATATACTCCAAGAATAACCAGGAACACAAAGAGCACTTGAGAACGGTGCTGCAAACATTAAGGCAATAGCAACTCTTCGCCAAGTTTAGCAAGTGCGAAGTTCGGTTAGGCGGTGACATTCTTAGGTCACATCGTGTCCGCCGAGGAAATCAAAGTAGACCCCTCAAGATCGACACGTCAGGAATGGGAGTCGCCAAGAATCGAATGAAATTGGAGTTTCTTAGGACTTGCCGCTACTATCGAAGATTTATCGAAGGATTCTCAACGATAGCCCACCCATGACCCAACCTTGAGAAAGGGATCAAGTACACATGGACCGGCGAGTGTGAGGCTAGTTTCGAGACTCAAGGAGTTGTTGACGACAAAGACTGTACTAGCGCATTGCGAGGCGTATAAAGAATACACAATCTACACGGATGCTTCAAAGAATGGACTAGGATGTGTGTTGATGCAAGAAGGTAAGGTTATTGATTATGCTTCAAGGCAATTACGCATACATGAGTTGAACTATCCTCACGCACGACACGGAATTAGCAAATGTCGTACATGCCTTAAAGATTTGGAGGCATCACCTTTATGGAGTTAGATGTGAGATCTATAACGACCATAAGAGCCCGAAATATTTCTTTGAGCGTAAAGATCTTAACATGAGGCAACAGAGATGGTTAGAGCTAGTGAAGGATTATGACTGTGGTATCAATTACCACCCGTGCAAGGCTAATGTTGTAGCCGATGCCTCGAGTCATAAATTCCACTCTAGTTTGGGATGTCTCTCACCATGAGGAAATTCTTATAAAGGAATTTCGGAGGATGAACTTCAAAGTCATAGACCCGTCTTTGACAATAGATGGTCAGATTCAACGTTGATTGCAATCCCAGACTTAAGAGTCTGAATCTTAGAAGCTCAGAGAAAGAGCGAGAAGCTAGAAGAAATACGAGCTAAGATCAAGGACAACAACCACAAGAATTTCAAAGAAGCAACAGATAATGTTTTGCTATATGACGGAAGGGTGTGTGTCCCAGAAGACGAAGGGCTTAGGAGCGAGATCTTGAAGGAAGCCCATGAGACTTCTTACACAAGACACCCCTAAGCACCAAATGTACCAAGACCTCAAAGAGAAATTTTGGTGGGATGGAATGAAGCGAGACGTAGCTTCATTCAGAGAACGTTGTTTGACGTGCAACAAGTGAAAGCACTTCACCAACGACCGTATGGAACCTTACAACCGCTAGACATACCGAATGGAAATGGGATGATATAGCCATGGACTTTGTTACCGGCTACCCAAATCACAAAGAGGAAATACCGCTATTTGGGTCATCATCGATCGTTTGACCAAGAGCGATTTTCTACCCATTCCGATAACACATGGATCGAACGATACTAGCACGCTTATCGTCCGAGAGGTCATACGCCTACATGGAGTTCAAGACTATTACATCCGATAGAGATTCAAATTTACATCCAGATTCGGATGAGTTTACAAAAGGAATTGGGGACTCGACTACATTTCAAGACCGCTTCCACCCATGTATGGACGGGCATCCGAGAGGATAATTCAAACGCTGGAAGATATGATAAGAACCGTTGTCCTCGATAGAGGAGAAAGTTGGGAACAAGTGTTGCCACTTGTGGAATTCGCCTACAATAACAACTACCAGGCAACAATTGGAATGGCCCCGTACGAAGCACTTTATGAAAAGAAATGTCGATCGCCTCTACCGGGATGAAGTGGGAGAAAGGAGTATTAGGACCTGACTTTTTGGGCGAAATGATCGAGATTGTGAGACGATCCGCCAATGGATCAAGGAGGCTCAAGACCGATAAAGTCGATGTCCGACAAACGTCAAGACCTGAATCGCATTTTGACGTGGGAGACAAAGTCTTCTTGAAGATTTCTCCGTCAAAAGGAATCGTGAGATTTGGAATAAAAGGGAAGCTACGACCACGTTTCATAGGACCCTATGAAATTTTGGAAAGAATAGGACCCACGGCCCACCGACTTGATCACACCGAAGTTTTGGAAACGTACACAATGTGTTCCATGTTTCACAACTACGAAGTACATACATGACCCCACCATGTGATACCACCGACGATATTGTCCTCGATGATAATATGAGTTACGAGAACCGCCACTAAAATTTTGCACCGACGATCCAAAAGCTAAGAACAAAGAGATACCGCAGGTGAAAGTTCTATGGCGACACCATGGTCAAGAAGAAGCAACACGGGAACCGGAATCAGCTATGAAAGAAAATACCCGGATCTATTCCAGGTTAGCAAATTTCGGACTAAATTTATTTTAAGGAGGATGGTATGTAATAACCCGAAAAATTTAAAACTTTTGTTAGTGATGTTTAAATCACTTATTTGTGGCTCTTAGACCATAATTATGTTTAAGGTAACCAACGAAACGAATTAGAATCGATTCGGAGATCGAAAACTAGAGAAATAAAAAACTAGTGACTAATCCTACCGGATTAGGGTTTTCTGAAGAGCCTGAACATAGAATGAAAGATCGAGAATGAATCTTGACAAAAGGATTTCATTTCTAGAATCCTCTCGCGAAAACATGTGAGAAGCCAAAGAATGAGAATTTTCGGGCATACTTGCCCGGTCAGTCTTAAAAGCACTATTTACGAGCCGGATCAATTTTCAGTCCGTGCTAATCATGATAATTAATGATAAAATTAAATTCATGAAGTAATATATTATTATGAATTTAGAAATTATAAGAATCAATTTCTGAAAGAAATTTCTGAAGAACTTAACCTAACGCCGGAAAATATACCTGAAAACCCTAATCTGATCCTAACGATCCGAAACTAGCACCAAGGGTCTAAATCAATAAATTACGATTTATAAGACGCAAATAAATGATGAAAGCTCAAAATTCAATAGAATTTTGAATGAGCATAATTTAATCGCCGAACGCCGCTTTTCCGCGATAACTCTGATCGACTTATCGGACGACGTCCGAACTTCATGAAATTTTTATAAACATTTAAATAAGTCATTTGGAGGCTATTTAATAAAATAAAACCTTAAGGTTCCAAGAAATCAATCGAAAGCGCGTTAAAACTAAAAGAGTCCGTATTAACACGCCAAAACGGGTAATTTGACCAACCCACCTCCCAACCACCACCAAGACCAGCCCAAATGTGCTAAGGACAGCCCTTTAGTCTGGCATACAGCAGCCCCACGTCCCATTACAGCCTCTCACACCTTTGGAACATTTTCTCTCTCTTTTTCAAATTCTCTCCATTGTTCTTCAAGTTTTCAACCTTTAATCCTCCTTCTCAAACCCTTCCAACCTCCAAAAAAATATTCTAAGACCATACTAAGGTAGTACTCATCATTCTCTCCATTTTTAATGGAGTAGAATTTTTTTTTAGATTTTTCTTGATTTATTTTACAAAAAACCCTAGTTTGCTCCTCATTTTTGTTTCGTGACATTAGAGCCACCAAATGCTCTCAAGATATGAACAAAAAATGCTTTGAATAATGTTCTAAGGCTACTGTAAAAATTTCATAATTTTTGGAGCATGTGTTTTTTTTCGATTTATGCTTTATTTCTTTTTATATATGATAAAGCATGATTTTGTGAATATTATTTGATATTGTTGCTTCTTAATGTATTATAAGCATGGAGTAAAAATATCATAATTTTTCAAAATGGTCTTGAATTTTTTTTTTAAATTGCCATGAGCTTAGAGGCTTATTTATTAAGCCATGGTTTGATTTTTATTTTGAAAAATAGTTGAGATATGGTGTTTAAAATATGATGTGAACATCATATAAAAATCTTGGAATTTTGAAACACGCTCTATTTTATTTTATTTTGACCGATTATATTTTATACTTTTAGAGTATTGTTTGATTTTGTTTGTTGAAAATAGTTGAGATATGGTGTTTAGGTATGATATGAACATCATATATTAACCTTGAATTTATTCAAACACCTCTCCTATTTTGATGAGAAACCGTGAGCTACATTATATATATATAATGATTTATTTGATTTTCGTTGTTAAAATAATAAGATGTGTGATATTATGAAATATTGGTTAATGTTTGATGTTAATATTACATGTTATTGCATATATAACCATATTGTGCAAGGTTGGAATTTATTGTATATATAACCATATATATATATATATATATATATATATATATATAATTACCGAAATGAAATTTGATAGAAAGCATGGGTTTAAAATTTTAATGCATGATATGGAGTGATATTTCATGTTTAGTATATGGTATAAGCATGATATAATTTTGTGGAATTTATCAACACCAAAGCTAAAAAATTGAAATTGCGAAAGTTTAAGAAATTTTAACCTATGGTTTAAAATTTTATATGATGATATTGGGTTGATAATTAAATTTATAGTATGATAGGAGTATAACATGATTTTATTGGAATTTATTTGGTACATATGCTAATTGTTGTTAATTATCGAAAACATAACAAAATGGCTAAGTATGGGTTTTATTCTAATGTTAAATGATGCTATGATAGTTAATTATAAACTTAGAATGAATGGTTGTGATTAGGGTGAATGAATGGAACACTTATGCACACTTACACAATGATTGTGTCTTATGTTAGAAATTAGGGTTTTCTAATGCTTTAGTATAGTTTATGTTGCGTATGGTATTGTTTGATGTCGATGTTTATGTTTATGTTGCAATCGATGCACCAAAACCCAAACGTAAACAACATAATACTATAGGTACGAGAATCCAAAAGAAATCGACCAATTTCGATAATTTAAGAGGAATTAACGAAGCGAGTTAGACCAAATTGTGGTTTTCTATTTAATAAAAGGACACTCGAACGCGAGTTCCTAAGTTAGAAAACCA
Source organism: Salvia rosmarinus (assembly GCA_036937905.1). NCBI lineage: Eukaryota > Viridiplantae > Streptophyta > Magnoliopsida > Lamiales > Lamiaceae > Salvia > Salvia rosmarinus. Next base: position 19,998,871 of record CM072824.1, on the reverse strand, counting down.
AAAGCCGAGCTACAACGTTAGTAATCGAATAACGACAACCCAATACGATATTAGTTGAGCGTTAAAACAACTCGATAACGAACAACGATTATACGACATATGTAATCTCCGACGAGTTAGGATAAACAAACAATGTCGAATGTGCAAGCAAAGATTCGAGCATAAGATGTCGATCCTTATGTCCCAAAAGTCGAGTTAATTTTCGAAGCACTTCATTTATTCTTAAGTACTTACTTACATGATAGCATGTGTTCACTTGAATCATGAGTCAATACTCCTCATTTAATTATCGTGCTAATACGACAAGCCGCCAAGCATAACCAACTAGGACGTAACTAAAATTGCTAAGTCTAGTTAGTGGCTTGAGAGTTTCCTAATTTATCAATCATGATTTGATTACCGACAACCTATAACGTAATAAAGTTATAATAAAACTAAGGTTAAGAGTCGAGGATAGACTCGAATATGTGATTCATAATTGAGTTCACCTATGAACGATGAAGTAATATAGCTTGGGAATTGGGAATGTAAGATAATAGAAATTATCTTAAACGATCACATAAAATCATAAAGAAACCCTAATTGGGAACTTTAAGTCGTAGTTTATAAACGACCTTCGATCGATAGAAAAATCTAAGAAACGCTTTTTCTTTGAAGGGTTTGATCGCACGTGAGTCGGCGAGGAAGAACATCACACCGCCATTTAGAACCACTAGCTCGGATTAGCGGTGTGCTTTCTTGAAACAAAATTGTTATGCATATCTCAAAGCATGATTTACAAAGCTTTATGAAATATTATCACATGAAATGTTATCGATCGCCAAATATTTATGTTTTTGTTGTTATCCTATCCGAGATTGGTATATCCCATATGGTATGTGAATGTGTTGGTCCACCAACGTTAAAAAGGGTAACTATCGGATCCGACTTAGTTAAGGGGCTAACTCGGATTGTGTACACGCAGGATCGTGTGTTAAGGTTAGCTACCTCGACCGGTCACGACGACTATGTGTAGGTGGCCACCCATAGTGCGCGAATGAATGAATGAATGATCGATATGGAAACAACGTGAATGAAATAGTTCGCCGAACGCTGGAAAACGATAAATGTTTGATGGTATGAGTCTTTTAACTAAAATCTCTTGCGCTATTGTGGGCGCTAATAACTTTGACAAAGAAAATGTTTTCGCAACGAGTCCACCGAGTACTTTTGTATTTAGCCCTACATTTCGCTTTTGATGTGCGGGTTGAGCAAGGATCGATGATGGGTGCGGTGGTGCGCAGTAGCGACTATTTTGATGCTTAATTAGAAAGGTTTCTAGAATCGTGGGCATGCATCGCCATATGCATGTCCACATGCTTATTTGCTGCCTAACTCGATATTATTTTGATGCTTGATTTATGATTGCTCTCATACCGTATTGAACTTGAGGTCGCACTCGCCTCGAATTGTGCCCCGATCGTTATTGTTGAACCTCGAACCTTTCGACGAGTCCTTCGTGACTCGAGTTGGTATCAACAGTTTATCACTTTTAGTCTATGCATTATTTAGTAGTTAAATGGTTAATTGCATTGATTAGTTGTGTTTATATCCACGCCTTACTATACCAAAGGACGATCCATATGATCCGTACTTCTTTGGGAAGTCGGGTCGTCACATCCTCACTTGTGGTCTCTGAAAATGAAACCATCAAATCATAATGAACTTGAGGTTCAGTGAATGTGGCCTTCTTCTTTGTTGTCTTGGTGCCATATTTGTGAATCTGAAAGAAAAAAACTTGAAGGATTTTATGAAAAACGCTTGAGAGAATTTCAATTATATAACAATGGCGGTTTTAAGTTTAGAGAGTATGAAAGAGATGAGCATGGGGGTGAGACGCCTTTAAATAAGAGGAAATTTCCATCTTCCACGCTTGCGTCGCTTTGGGAATAAACGTTTGACCTTGTATGCAAGCCTTGAAGTGGTAAAAAGTGCTTTTACTTTATCACCTTTTGAAAACTTTTTCTGACATGGCATTAAATGTGACAAAGATATCCTGCGTACCTAGGGGGACACAATAAATACGAGAATAACAAATTCAAATCATTGGTAATAAATAAAGTGAAATAAATTCTAAGTGTTTAATGCATCATTCGAAATATTTATTTTAGTATGAAGTGTATCAGTAAGACTTAGTCAATATGAGATATCAGTAGAGTACATCTGATGTCAGCTAATCATAGTACTTAGCTGATACGTCATCATTAGTCTGGATGGTACTGATGTCAATTGGTACTGATACCAATTGATGTTGTCATACTTACTGATAATGAAGATCTATCAATATTGGTGTTCAGTATAAGTCTGTCAGTATGACCTATCAATAACGATTCTCACGTGAATCAGTAATATTGATAGTTAGACAGTTGATGTCAGTCAGTAGGACGTTTCAGCATGGATGATCTCTTAAATTAGTATGTCATCCTTGATCGATATTGTAGTGCCCCGACTCCGGGGTTCCATGTTTTACAGAAAATAATCATGACTTAGGAATGATGCATAATTTATATAACTATGACAGTTAAGACCGACGTCCTAAGGAACATACCCAACTCAAACCTAACATACAGTATGAAGAATATATGTCACAAGCGAAAATAAGGGCAATTGTCAACATGAATGTAACACCTTAAGGTAGCAAAACAATTCAAAGTATTTAATTATGCGATTACATGCCGATAGAAAACAAATTAATCAAAGTTAAGGCCACGAGTGGCCAAAGTAAATCTGAAATAAGTTGGAGGGATATCACGGAGAGTGATTAATTTATCCCATATAAATTGGAATGCATAGATCAAAACAAGGACCAAAAGCCATGCAACCACCATCCATATCCATTGGGATACCACACAACTATCCTCCTCCAGCCCGACGCTCATCCTGAAAATATTTTGACAAATGTGAGGTGAGTAATAATGCACTCAGTGGGTTAAGTGTCCTCAATTTGAGAAAAGAAAACATTTTTCTTTAAACAATGATTTGCATGTATCATTTACACAATTCAGAGAGGTTTCAAGAAAAGGAAATACTTGCTCTATAAATGTGTTAAAACATAAACTTGAGTCGTAGCTCATTTACTCGAGTATTTTTCTAGTTTTTGCTACTACCTCTCGATTAAGGGGGCTTACTTCCTACATGATCCCTTTTTTTGCTGCCAAGGGGAGTTCGACCGAACTATACCCATGGATGACTCATGTATGTGCCCAACCTTATCCTTTGGCCTAATGTATAAGGCCTCATGTTTCCTATTCATTGGACCCAAATTCAACCCATTCGTTTGGATCTAACTGCGATCCCATTCATTTGGTAGCAAACAAACAAAATATTTTATACATGCAATCGCAGTTCATTACCTCAAACCTAATAACCCGTGTACGTTGTAAATATTAACCCACCTTGTCTTGGTGAACTGATCGATCTCAATTGGGGATCTCTTCGTTTTCCCTGAAAGGTTCTATAAGACAAGTCTAGGCCTTAAGCTCATGACATGATAAAACATGACCATATCATACATCTCATCCCTAGGTCTACCTTTTCTTGGTACTATCTTTTGTACTTGGAGTTTACGGTTCACAAATCACGTGTTCAACCCGTTATCCTACTTGCTAATCCTTTCAAGAAGGATAAATACTTTCATGTGTACAATATGCAACGTAATCTTATGTACAAGTTCTATACTTGTACTCTTTTGAAAACATGACTTGATAATTCTTGACGTCACTTTTTAAAACAAGAATCCTTGTACGTCGTTTTCCATTTCTGCAACACATACAACAGAGCTCTGAAGGTCGGAAACGTATCTTTGACTTGTCAAGATTCTCAACAGATTTGTTCTGACACGTTGAAAGTCAAACACTAATGCTTTAAATTATTTTGTGTTTCTTCAATTGGGTTGACTCTGTGTTTCTTCAGTATGTTGATTTCGAATCTTTTCAAGTGAGTCACCCCAAGATAACTTCAGAGAGTGAAGTCCGCTCTATCTTCAAAGATGATGACTCGAGTCTTCAATGACACTTCAGCTTGACGAGATCTTCAAAGAACTTTGTCTTATCTTCATCGAAATGACACTTAGTCATTTTCTTGACATCTTCAACTTCAGTAGCGCTGAGTCTTTAGTCTTCAGTCTTCAATCTTTCGATTTTAGTCTTCAGTCTTCACACTTCACTCTTTAGTAGCACTGTACTTCAATATCAATGTGTTTTATTCTTCAGTAGCACTGCGTCCTTCAGTAGTACTTGTCATCAGTAGCGATGGTACTGAAACTTTTATCAGTACTGCTTTTTTGAACTTCTTCAGTATCGAATGACTAACTAATGGTTCTTCTGCTAAAATCTATAAATATAAAAAAGATCGTTCCCTAACATATGAGCAACACTATGTTATATCTGCGGGGCAGGCATCAAATAAGTTTTAGAATTTAATCAAAACACTAAGTTAAGACATAATTTTCCAACATTTCCTAGTTATTAAATTACTATTTTTTGTGGAACGACCTCATATCTTTATCAAATATTTGAAAATAAATAAGAGTTCGAATTTCACTAATATGGTTTAGTCTGGTTTTGTATAACAAAAAAAGCTTAGTACATTATGATTCTCCATTTTACTGTGGGTTATAAAAAGAACTAAATATATAAAAATGGGCCAATTTTTTAGTAGAGGATTATGGAATAAATCATGGCCCAAAATCGCGTTGATGGGGCCCAATTAAGTAGCTTAGTCTTTACGAATTTATTCACATTTGTAATCTACTTTTGTGTCGGGTCATGGAATCTTTAATCACCTAGACTTTGCAATTTACTTTTTTACTTAATAATTAAATATAAACTTTAACCACTTTTTTTTCACATTTGCTAACTATTGAAGTTTTCTCTATCATTCAATAAATGGGTATATTAATTTTTTTTCATGAATTGTATGTGTAGTGTGTGTTATTTTATTTAGTAAAAGACTAATGAGTTTATAGAGAATTCACCTCGATTAGGAACAATTTGATTTTTTGTCACACCAATCTCATAGTTAATTGTGTTCGTACATATTATTATATGCATGATTACATAAAATTTGAACAAGGACAATGTGATGGGCTTCTTTTTATATTGCATGCTTCAAATGACAATGGATCAAGTATTCACCCATTAAGTATTTCTGAAATTCAAAACTACTTTAAATTTGTTTATCCATACTGATCGCTAAATTTTCTACCAAATAATATGATAGTAAAACAGCAAGTATATATATCGTATCCACATGGACTGCGACTCAAGAACACAACAAATAATCAACACAAAACCTTGATTATTATTCAGGCAACAAAATATCAAGAGAGAGATAATAATAAAACTAGACTCAAATCTAAATAAGGAATAAAACCAGATATAAAAGACTGACCCTAGGGATGTACTTAACCTTACTAGATTCACACAATTAACCAATTAATCTATTTACCAATTTAATCCGCATTCATATGAAGGATCACTAATGTAACTATAGTTTCCGCCAGACAAATTATAGTAGTAGGTTAGCCTAAACTCTATCTTCGCTGTGTCTCAAGAGAAGTAAGCTAATTACCAAAAGCACACAAAGATTAACCTCCCACAGCTCACCTATCTCCGCCACGCCTCAAGGTAAAACAGATTATGAATTCAAGATATCGACTATGCAATTAATTCCGCCAAGACATCAATCACATAACTAGCATGCATCAATATCGCTAGATACCAACACATGATAATTAAAGCCAAAATCATAAATCATGAATGAGACGGCAAACAAGTACTAACGGATAAATTATACGAATCTAGTCGGACATACAAACCCTAGGATCAATATGAAATTTAGCTACGCATAATTAAATTACTAAAGCAATAAATAAATAAGAATAACATAAACTGAAATAGATAGATAACACCTTAAGATTCCACGATGAACAAAGTAGCACTTGAATCCGGAAGTAAATCTGAACTTGGAATAAATAAAACTACGAATATTAAACTGGAATTGAAAAGAAAACTAAAATACTGTATTCTGAAATACGTGCGAAAGAAAAGAAAAGAACGGAAAAGTGTTCTGTATTTTAGTGAGAAGCTCTCGTGTAATGTGCTCTTCCTCCGTAAAGTGCCTGATGTAAAGTGTCTTATACGCAAACCTAGGCGCTCTAGCTCGCGAGATTGGCTCGTGAGCAATTCTCGCCAAAGAAAGTTGCGAGCCTTCAAATATGCCATGATTCCATTGTTCCTCGCGACCTTGGGTCGCGAGCAAGTCTCACGAGGTGTGTTTTCTTGCGTGCGCGACTTCACTGTTTCACTTCGTTCTCTCTCGTCCGAACTCCGAATTATGATCCGTATGTGCCTATGGACTCCTATCGAGATGATCTTTAATATTGTAAACTTTTCACATCCATCCTTGTCAGATCCATTTCATCATATTTAACGTCGTATCTAAACAGATATTCTTCGCATGAGCTTGCGACCGGGCTAGCAATTCATTTTTATCATGATCCACCTTTTTGACATCAAAACATGTGCTAAAATGACATGAAATACACACGGCATAATATCTTCCAAGGTAACATAAATATATCAAAATACAGCTTAAAACATCACTTATCAATTATAAACGAAACAAATATAGCCTTATAAATCAAGTAAAAATGAGGCTTATCAAGTCCCCCAAACTTAACCTTTTGTTTGTCCTCAAACAAATCAAAACAAGAGAGAGACGACCAAAGACAGGCAAAGAGTCGAACGACAAAAACAATAAGCCTCAGAGCAAAGTGCAATAAAAGATTCAATCAAATGAAAAAAATCACAACATCTTTCGTTAAACTCCACATATCATAAATAATCATAAGCAAAAGCCTTCTTAAACTTGAATCCTCACAACATGGATGTATATATAAGAAATCTCAAACACTCAAGTGTATCAAGGAGGATGTGTATACTCTCAAAGTTTAAAAACACATGGAATCTACCATAAGCTTGCAAATCGTCTAATTCTCCATTGCTCAAATATGTGCTCAAGAACTCAGATCAAAAAGGTCTTATAAAAGGTTATAATGTAGGCTCTTTGGTAAGGTAGGATATATTTAGGCTAAGTGACTCATAATCCCATAATGAAAAACACCATAAGTATCACAAGACACAATTCCCAAACTTTCACAATTTATTTCAATTCTCCATATCAAGAAGTCATTTTTCTATTAAGAACTTCACACTTATTATATAAGTGATATACTCATCTCAAAGTATTAACTACTTACCCATTTATATTCTTTTCACACACTTGTGTTAACTCTTTTTTTTTTTAACTTATATGGGTAAGCAACTATTTTTTATTATCACTTTCTCAACATTTATTTTCTTTCATTTCTTTTTCTCAACCCTCAATTTCAAGCAACCAAAAATCACACTAACTACATAACCCAACCCACCGCTATATGAAAGAATAAGGTAGGCTCAAACGAGCTCATCAAAGGATAATAAAATAATTGGTTAATGTTTGGATAATGTATAGGTTAAGAAAATAATGCCTAATATCATTTCAAAAGTCTTAAGCACATCAATGCAACCTCGAAAAAGATCCAGAGCAAGTTATAGAGAAACACATGCTATTTCAAACTATTCACATAGAAAGAAACAAGACTGAAAAGATATGACAGTCAGAAAGCTCAAATCTCACAGGTTTCAAAAGTGTGATCAAGTTTTCAAAGGCTTAATACTCATAATAATCATAACATGCTTCGTCTCACAAAATCAGTTGCAATCAATTTTCTAATAAAACAATTTCATCATCGGTCGCTTGTCATTCAACTCAACCCAAAACAGACACAAAACCCAAACAAGGAAACAAAACAAAAACAAACAAAAAGAAAACATAACCAAAACGAAAACAAAACAAAACAAAGGAAAAAATTAGGTTACCTCACAACAAGTGCTAAATTTAAATATCTTTAGCTAGACCATTCCATACCTCGATCAATCTGGCGTTTTGGCAGCAGACTTCTTCCCAAATCTGTGCTTGCCTCTATACTTTTCATTCATTTTAGACCACAACCGAGTGTGGAAATGGCTCCCCCCAAACTTGAACAATTCACTCGGAGTTCCATGCCGAGTCCACTTCTTCTTTGTAGCATCCTCCTCAACGGGTCGGTTGACATCCAAGTGAGGAATCGGGCTAACTGTAGCAGTTGTGATCGAACAACAATCCGTATTTTCTGAACTATCACATTGCTTGATGGCGTCATAAATTGAGATTTTCAGCTCCTTATTGTTCACTCGAAATGTAAGATCACCTTCTTGCACATCAATTAAAGCACGACCAGTGGTAACACAATTTCAACTACGCCTTAGATACGAGACCCACATGTCACCCATCATTAATGAAATCAAGTTGGCTTCATTTTGCCGCTCCAAGCGGTTGAACACGCTAAAGGCATCGAGTTTATGCTCGCCCCAAATCACACAACACGTTGGGAAATGTGTGCTCGCAATCTCGCACTCCAACGTGAAGCTTCCCTGATCTTTCTGCTTGGTGGCAATTTCCTTCAGAATGTAACACCCGCCAATCTAAAGTACGGATTAGACGGGATCATACCAATTAAACAGGATTAAGAACATAATGACCAACAACCTTCAAGACTTCAAACTTTTATAAATAAACACACAACGGTTTCATACAAACTAGACCAACAGATCATCAAAAAGGATTCAACTGATCCGAGGTAACATAAGTAATATCCAAAATATAATAAAGTGTTTTGAACAATGAAAGCATGTGAATGCATATACGACGATATACATCCAAGGTAAACTATTAGCGACAAAAACTCCGATCGCTCAACACTTGTCGATCCAATGACTCAACTCGCACATTTAAAACAAACATGCGGGGCTAAGTACAAGATTGCACTTAGTGAACTCATGCCAAAATAATTTCATTTAATTACACTGTCCATTAGTATAACACGGGGTTTTAGTTGAAATAACTCGTGAATACCAAAATACTTTATCATTTCTCAAAAGATTCGCTCAAGCAGTATTTTCTCGATTCAGATGATCCGTATCATTCACATAACTGTTCATAACTGATCTCACGTCGTAGAAGTAGGCCTCCTTCTACCGACGCCGTGATCGGCCGAAGATGTTGCTAACGGCTCACAATCACATAGTCGTGATTACTCGATCCGACTAGATCCACGACCGCCGATGATGTTGCTAACGGCCACGATCACACACTTGGTGTACACGTTAACCCTAGCCAGGAATTCTGCATCTGACTAGGATCCGATATCGATTTTAAAATTGGGAGCTACCCAATAACTGATTCACATTCATAGTTGGCTCGCCCAACAACATGATAGGATACATACGTTAAAACATAAACACTTTGGGCATGTAATCAATAACGCTTCATAATCATTTCTAAACCGAAAGCTTGTAAATAAATACTTTTCAAGAAAGCGTCGTAATAAAAGGGTTTTCGAGTAAAGCCCACCTTGTATAATGTAGGTCTTTATACTAGGTCTCTTTTCCTACATCAATGTCCCGTCCACATATCACCTTTACGTAAGAATCATTTTAGTACGTCGGTCACGCTCGATAGAAACGAACATAGTCTATAACGCTCTACGATCAAATAAGGCTAACGTCGGACTTAATTTGACGCTTCCTAATCAATTGATGTCGATTATGAAATTTCTTAACATATAAAGGGTATTCTACATTTTTAGTATATAATATGCGTTTTAACGTCTTTCACGTAACGTAAGTAGCATTGTTACTAAACGTCTTCGTCACATAGATCACGACATCGAATCATGTGCCCATTGACCTTGGTCAACGATTTTGGTCAACTATTTTGACCAAGTCAACCAAAAGTCAACAATTTTGACTTTGGTCAACAAAAAGTCAACATTTTTGACTTTTTCAATTATTTATGAAATTCTATCATTTTATGTGCAATTCTTGTTCCAAAAATTCCTATAAAATCATACTATGTCTAAAACATTATTTTAGATCATATTATGTAATTATTCTTGATAAAATAAATTTATATCATTAATACACATATTATGAAATGTTCGGTCATTATAAATTTAATAGCTTAGACTTGTGCAAAAATTCTTATAAATTCACATGTCACACTATTTTATCATGTGACTAATAATCTGTAATTACCTTAGTCAAATAAAATTTATACACCTTAGTATTATAACCTAAGGTTTTCGGTTTTCACAATACACCAAGCAAATGATTTTTAAAAATTCTAATAAATTCATATAACAATTATTCACCCTCAACTATGCTTACTATAACATAATTGTTATTTATTATGAACTATTGAATTTAATTTACCTAAGTCATGTTCAAAATTTCAACTTAGGTCCAAGTAATTTTATAAATTTCAATAAATTCTCACAACCATATATTATGAATCTACATACTTAATATGCTATTATAACACTTAAACATGAATTATATCACAACACTTTATCATATATATATATTTTCGGTATTCATTAAAATATATGCTATAGTTTTCCAAAAATTCTACATAAATTCATATAAGCATATTTAATACCCTAGATTATTATTCCATGCTTAAATAAACAATTAAAAATTAAAATCATCAACATATAGCACCCCTAAGTTTTCGGTCCAAAGCATAAATTTAATAGCATGCTTAATTTCATGATATAATTAATATACATGCTTAATAACATAGTATAAACATAATATCTAAACATATTAGCATGATATCTAAAATTTTCAAAATAATACATATAAACTAAGATCATAACTTAAAATTTAACTACTAAATTAAAAATTTAAGCATGTATACTGAAGATCGTAAGATTTCTAACCTTTAATCGGACGGATTTAATTGTCAAGGTTTATATGTCAGGATTTGAGATTAGAATTGATGAACTCTCTCCTTTTTTTCTCTCTATGGTTTCGAAAATGAAGGGAGCAAAATGGAGAAGTGGAGAGCTTAGGTTATATTTATAAGTATATGCAACTCAGATATTAATTATTACATGAAATCATAACTTGTATACTTGTTAAATCTTTTCAAAAATTTCGGCCACCTCCCTTGAGAGGAGACAAAAATTTGATCCTTATCCTATAACATTCATGATGTTATCTTATCCCTAATTTACAACTTGGAGCATGGTGTCACAATTTAATTAAATTGTAACACTATAGTATACATGTAGTATGATTGCCGGCTATCTTCAATAGCCTAAGGTTGATTTTTATTTTATTACTATATTATATATTTTATTATATCATATTATAATTAATTAATAGATTATAGCATATTTATCAAGAATTAAATGAATTAGTCACATTTGCACACCCATGTACCATTCTCACCATGCTTAATTAAATAGGATAAATTTTATTATTTTCATATTATATACTATATTATTATCATATTATTATTATAGTATAAAGTTGCTTTAGAAAAGTCAAATATTATGAACTATACAAGGGCCTTATCATATAGTATTTAATTTAATTATTTTCAACCCATTTTTTTCAACAATTTCGCCACTATAGTCCAAAGGCCATGGATGACTTGTTTCAATAGCTAATTATCACCACTTTACACCTAATATATGATAAGGTCCTAATCATATTCATTCATTAATTGTAGGATGATATTTTTACATAAAATCATGCTTTAAAACCTAAGAATTTCGCCACTCATGCACAAGTTGGATCCCACACTTGTGCAAATTATATTACACCTCATTTTGTCCTTAATGACATCATAATGATATAATAATTATCAAATATCATTAATTAAATAAGAATAAAATTAAAAATCATGCTTAGGAACCCACATTTTCGAAAATCACTAAGGTAATTACAAATATTTTATTTCCTTGTATAAAATAGCTACTACACAATTATGTGACATATTATATGATTTAGATAATAAATTTAATCATAGAAAAGTATTTAAAATAATTTAGGTTTTAAAAACCCTAATTTCGAAATATAATATTTCGAAAATCTCAAAATAGGGTACATTCTATTCTTTAAATTTTCTAGCATTATTTAATGATAAATAATTCTCTTATATAATAATATAATTATAGGAATTTGAATTTTATAATTCCGAGATCATATGCTAAAGTTATCGCATTATCTCTAAACGTAGACGTTTGAAACGTCTCTAAATTCTCATAGTTTGATTATCTCTATAATGTTCAAAATAAAGTTTGTTACAACTTTATTTATTCCTATAATAATAGGAATTTTGAAATTAAGCTTAACTGCTTAATAATATTGTAAGACATAACTGTCGAATTTATTCGACGTTAGAAAATTACGTTCGAAGGAATATTGAAAATTATATTCCTTAATTCATTAAGCCTCAGTGAATATCACATAGAAATTATCCAATTATGCTTGGTCAAAGTCAAGAGTTGACTAATTAAGATTTTAATTATTGAATTAATGATACTAATTACGGAATTTACTATCGTAATTCAATATTAAAACTACGGATATTACATTCTACCCCTTAAAAAATTTCATCCTCGAAATTTGCATACCTCAAAAGAGTTCGGTATCGCTTTTTCATGGCGCCCCGAGTTCCCACGTAGCTTCTTCCCGTCCGTGGTGCTCCATAGACTTTCACTAACGGATTGATTTATTTTCAACCTGTTGAACCTTATGGTCCAAAATAGCCACAGTTCCTCTTCGTAGCTCATATCGTGATTTAAGACCACGCCATCATGATGTATTACGTGCTTCGTGTCATACACGATTTCTCAATTGAGACACGTGAAACACATTATGAACATTACCCAAACTTGGTGGTAACGCTAATCTATAGGCTACGTGACCGATTTTCTCAAGGATCTCGTAAGGTCCTATAAATCGTGGTTTCAACTTTCCTTTACCCCAAATCTTACAATGCCTTTAGACGAGAGGCTTTAAGGAAAACCTTATCTCCACACTCAAATTCTAGCTCGGATCTACGGTATCGGCATATGATTTCGCCATCCCGAGCTTCCTTTATTCTTTGTCTTATCCGTGCACAATTTCAATCATTTCTTCCATCGATCGAGCCCTAAGATTTTTCTTTCACCAACTTCATCCCAAGAAAGTGGTGATCGACATTTTCTTCCATACAATGCTTCATATGGGGCCATATTGATTGTTGCTCGATAACTATTATTGTAGGCGAACTCAATAAGCGGTAAAACCTGCTCCCGTGTTGTGCCTCGATCCAATACTACCGCTTCTCAACATATCCTCTAGCGTTTGGATCGCTCGCTCGATTGACCGTCTGTCTGGGATGAAAAGTCGTCTGAAATTCAGTTCGCTCCCAATTCCTTTTGTAAGCTTACCCAAAATCTCAAGTAAACTTCAATCTCTATCAAGTGATAGATTTCGATATTCCATGCGGACGCACAATTTCCTTCACATATAGTCGAGCTAACTTGTCGGATCCATGGGTGATTCAATTGGTAGGAAGTGAACACATTTTGTAAGCGCGATCCACTACTACCCATATAGCGGTGTTACCCTTTTGTGACTTTGGTAAACCCGCTGCAAAATCCATAGCTATGTCGTCCCATTTCCATTCGTATTTCCAAAGGTTGCAGCTTTCCATATGGCCTTTGATGTAATGCCTTTACTTGTTGACAAGTTAGACAACGTCGATTTAACGAATGAGGCTATATCTCTTCATTCCTTCCCACCGTAACTTTCCTCGTAGGTCTTGGTACATTTTGGTACTGCCTGGGTGGGCGGTGTAAAGAGTATCATGAGCCTCACTCATGATTTCATTTCTAAGTTCGTCATTGTTTGGAATGCATAGCCTCTCTTCAAACAATATAGCGTTATCAGATGCTTCTTTGAAACTTTTCTGTTCTCCCATTCTCACTTTAACCCTTATCTTTTCTAGTTCCTCATCCTTTCTTTGTTCTTCTATGATTCTATTCCTTAAATCAGACATCATAGTAAGTGTAGCAACATTATCCATGATTGTCCTTGGTGGTTCGACTATCTCTATTGACATTTTCTCAAACTCTTCAATGAGTTTTCCTTCCTTGTCAAGAGACATCCAAGTTTTGATTGACCTTTACGACTCAAGGCATCAACCACTACATTAGCTTTTCCCGGATGATAGTTTATGCCACAAGTCGTAGTCTTTTACTAGTTCGAGCCATCTCCTTTGTCTCATGTTCGATCTTTTGCTCGAAAAGTATTTTAAACTTTGTGATCAAGAAGATTTCACATCTTACTCGTGAGACGATGTCTCCAAATCTTTAAGGCGTGAACCACGGTGCCGGTTCCAAATCATGAGTCGGATAATTTAACTCATGTGGTCTAAGTTGCCTTGATGCATAAGCTATTACCTTCCCTCTTGCATCAATACGCAACCAAGTCCATTTTGGAAGCATCGGTATAGATAACATATTCCTTGTTTGAATCGGGACATCCGACACGGTGCACTAGTCATTTTCCTTTAACGCTTGGAAACTTGCCTCACACCCTCACCATGTGAATTTAATCCCTTCGAGTAGTCGTGTCATTGGCCTTGCTATCTTGGAGAATCCTTCAATGAATCTCCCATAGTAGCCACTAATCCTAGGAAACTCGAATTTCGCTTTGAGTGGTCGGCGCTTTCCATCCTTGTACAGCCTCGACCTTGCGGATCAACTTTTATTCCTTCCACGACACAATGTGTCCAGGAATATTACTTTTTAAGCCAAAATTCACACTTGCTGAATTTAGCATAAAGTTGTTCGGTTCGTAGGTCTCAGAACATCGCTCTCAAGTGTTCCCTATGTTTCTCCTCGTTCTTTGAATAGATGAGAATATCATCTATGAAGACTAAGACAAACTTATCCAAGTATGGATGGAACACTGCTCATAAGATCCATAAATACGGCAGTGCATTGGTTAGTCCGAACGGTACTACTACAAACTCGTAGTGACCATACCTTGTTCGAAATGCCGCCTTAGATATATCCTCTGGTCGTACTTTAATGATGGTAGCGACTTGGTCGATTTTCGAGAATACGCTGCACCTCTCAACCGATCGAACAAATCGCTCTATCCTTGGTAGCGGATATTTGTTCTTAAGCGTCAATTTGTTTAATTCTCGGTAATCGATGCACATTCTTAACGAACCATCCTTTTCTCGACAAATAGGACAAAGGCCCCATGGTGAAACACTTGCCTAATAAAACCTAAGTCCAATAACTCTTGAATTGATTTTCAACTCTTCGAGTTCCTTGGGTGCCATTCTCAGTAGGCGCTGACATCGGAGCCGATCCCGGCCCGGATCAATTGTGAACTCTAGTTGCCTATCCGGGGTAGTCCTGTAATGTCTCAGAAAGACGTCCGAAATTTCCCAAACAATTTCCACGCCTTCACCCTTACTCCGCCTTTACCTCTCCATTTAGATACACAGGAATGCTTGACATTCCTTTTTGTTCATCATTCTCCGGGCTTGGAGTGCGGATATTATCGGGATTTTCTTCCATATTAATCCCATAGAAGTTCGTAACTTTTTTCCCGTGGTTGCATCGAAATTCTTCTCTCTCAGATAAGATCGTGGAATGGTTTTCGCCAACCAATCCATTCCTAGGATTATATCTACATCCCCATAGGTATTACGCTCAAGTTATTTGCTAGAACCTTAATTGAGCCTAAGTTCAATTCTAAGTTTGAGCAAGCCGTAACGGTCATAATACCTCCTATAGGTGATTAGATTCACATTTCCCATTTGTTTCTTCGTGGTTAAGTTCTAACATATCAACGCATGCTTTTGAAATGAAAGAATGCAAGCACCCGTGACGAATGTAAGTATAATAGGTATATTGCAAAGTAATCCCATACCCGCTAGGTTACCTTGGTTCTCGCTGCTCGACGCCTATGTAGTGCATAGCTCGCCCGAGCTGGTTGCGCCGGCGAGGTGCTTGCCTCTGATTGATTCTCCGTTGTTGCCACGGTTCTTTGTCGCTGTCTCGGTGCTTTTGCCGTCCGCTGCTGCCGCCGCCGTGGCTTGGGTTGGTACCGAATTGCCCTTAATGGTTGGACGAGGGCCCGATTGATTTGACCTCCCATAGTTATCTGGCGAATCCTGTGGCATTCATTTGCATAGTGGCCCTTACGCCACACTTATAGCAAATGGGATTTCCACCATGCACACCCCCGTGCCTTTTTATTACATTTCGGCATGGTGGAATCCTTACTATCTCGGTAGGTGGAGTAACACGGTCTCCTCCAACCTTGCCTTGCATGAGCCATGTTATTCGCCATGGCCTCTTGTTGTTGTTATTAAAGCCTCCTCGATTGAAATTGTTGTTGTTAGAACTTCCTTCCCATTTATGTTTCCTTTGTCACCGACATTACGTGGATCGGGTCGGTGCAGATTTCTCCTGCATCGCAGCCTCTATGTCTAATGCCCGACTAAGAGCCTCAGATAGGTTAAGTCGCCATGACCGCCAATGACATCCTTATCTCATGTCTCGGCCCCGCTTGAATTTTTCTCGACATTTTCATGTCGATTCACTAAATCCGGCGATCTAGACATATCACGTAATGATCGGTCGTACTCATTGACCGACATCTTGACCGCTTTAGGGTGAAAAATTCAACTCCTTTTATTCCGATAGCTTTTGGGAATGTACTTATCATACATTTCGCTTTGAAGTCGCCCTGTAAAGTATTCCATTTGCTCGGTCGTTGTCTTTCTCCTCGCCTCCCACCGTGTCACCGTCCGGTGAGTTGGAATGTCACGAAGATAACCTTTCTTGCATAGTACAAACAAGGAAGTCAAAATTCGCTCGATAGCCCTAACCCACTGCTCGGCATCCTCGTGGCTTCCTTGCCATTGAAGGAGGCGGGTTACATTTTAAAATAACTCCTCAACCCTACGGTCGGTGGAGGTGGGGTGGTACCGGATCTCTTCATTTTCAGCCGGTATTCTCGCCTCCCCCTTCTTCCTCTACCCCCGCCTCTCTTCCTGCCGAGGTGCACGTCTGGGCGGCATTCGTTAATAAACGTAGTTAGTATTCGAATAATGTTCATTGCGCTGATTATACATAGCATCTTTATAAAATCGTATCATAAAACAACTTAAACAACCATCATTCTTTTCGCACAACTTAATGTTCATAAAAGCCCATCTTGGGTCATCATCATATATATATGGAAAAATTTGCCTCAAAAGGACTATTATGTACAAGTCATTAAGCGCAAAAGGAAGTTAAGTGCACACCGTACTATGTATACCACTGTCAACTACATACTGGTTATAAGGCGTCTTAAAATACTATGCTTTTATATTGTTTGTTAACATCACTACTACATACTACATACTACATACTACATACTACATACTACATACTACTCGTATACTAATATCCGTTCTCGTCCATGTTTCTGTTCATGTTTCCATGGTTTTCTCTTGCAGCTCCGTCCTCACTTGGATTCTCCTCAGGATCTTCTTCTTCTTCCGGGTCCTCCTCTTCGGAATCTTCCTCCGAACTTTCCTCTCTTGCACGCCTCTGAGATGGTCCGGCTCTCTCATCCCCTATGGCATACACATCGCGCATAGGAACATAACCTTCTTGATGGCCGTATGCTTCCATGTATGTCCTCTCGTGATAAGGCGCCGTCATTGGTGGTGGAACTGGTGGTGCCGGTCGCGTCGGATGTCCGAACGTCATAGGTGGAAGAACTGGTACTCCCAATGACCTAGGTCACGATGCTCTCGTCACATGCACCGGTCGATGTCCTGCTCCCATCTCATCTGGTACCGTGGGGTTGACCACTCGAGGGACTTCCGTGTATAACCATTCCGACGTGTCGTCTTGCCATGTATATTCCCTCGGAGGCAGATAGGGCCCTCTTGGTGCCGCCCTATATGCGCTGTAGACATATATGAGATGGCTGACGAACCTTGGTAGATCTCCGATCAAGTCATAGTCAATGCCCGCATGATAGATATAGTCGCCCGATATCTCTCTTGCATAGTCTTCCCAATCAACTGGCAATCGAGTGAGTAACCGCTTGATGCCGTCATATCCCGTCACACCGTACTCGTGGGCGTCCATCCATAATCGCAGATAACTAATCAGGAACTCTCCTAGACTGTCGCCCCAACCCATACTGTAAGTGCGATAGGCTTCAAGGACTTCTCCTGGTGTAACCCTCGGCATCATCCTTCGCCTCGGTGAGTAATAACGACTGGCTATCTATCACAGATAATACTAGCGTAAGTCAATCTATATCTTATAAGCAGATAAAAGAATGGAATATATCTGTTAAGCAGATAAAGCAAACACATCTGATAAGCAGATAAATGTTTACATCGAAGTTCCTATGTTCATCCTACTTCATAAATTTCACTTATGGAGTCTTTACTTTTAACTTCTTAAGCTCTCTATTCTTAGCAAAATTTTCAGTCTAACTTCAACTGTTCCTCACGAATTCTGGAGAAAGATTCAGGATTTCTGTCCTTCATATGAATTGAAGTTCGTTGTGATAAGAGTATGTGAGCGAAAACCGTTTGCAAAACGGAGTTCAAACGAATAAGAACGAGTCAAAACAAAAACACTGCGCAGTGCAGTTTTTCTGCCTGCGCGCCCGTGCGTCGGGAATTACTTCCTTCTAGACGAGTGCGAGCTCATGCTCTGCTTCGTACGAGGTTTTTATCAAAATTTGTTTAGCTTTCTCTGGTCCTTATCGAACCCATGCGTCTTGCACCTTTGATCCTTTCTTTTTGCTTTCGTCAGCCTTTTGTTGAAAACTCGAGTTCGTTTCCAATCGACTTTGCGTTTGTTCGTACCAATTCTTCACTATTGTTCTCGCAAAAGGGATCAAGCTCCTAGAACTCATACTTCTATGTTCAAGAGGTGAGCATGCTTCTTAGAGCATCTATGTTCTTTTGGGAATAACATACCCATTTTCAGAATAAACTGTAAACTTTGAATAAACATTTCAAAAATCGTAACATAACTTCTGTACTCATGCTTTCAACAACTCAAGCATCACTTTTGACATTATCATGTCAACTGTTTCTCATTCTTCATAATCTCTGTCTCATATCACTGATAACTCATTATCATATAACTTTTGACATAAAATTATCAACTTTTCTCATAACACTGAAAAATTCTTTTCGGAATACATTCTAAAACTTTCATAACTTTCACTGTTTTCAAAATATGAATTCAATCTCATTTTCAAACCTTCAAGTTCAACTGTTTCAACTTTCAACTTTCAAACTCTAAACTGAGAAAATAATTTACCTCTTTCCCGATTGAGCTTGATGTGATGGAGTGTTGAGCACAGTCAGCTGATTTCTAGAAGTCTAGTGACTCAATCTAGACTTAACTTTTGAAAGAAAGTTTTAGGGTTCAAAGGACGACCGCCTCGATACCAATCGTAATGTACCGCCAATCTAAAGTACGGATTAGACGGGACAGTTACCAATTAAACAGGGATTAAGAACATAATGACTAACAACCTTTCAAGACTTCAAACTTTTATAAATAAACACACAACGGTTTCATACAAACTAGACCAACAGATCATCAAAAAAAGGATTCAACTGATCTGGAGGTAACATAAGTAATATCCAAAATATAATAAAGTGTTTTGAACAGTGAAAGCATGTGAATGCATATATGACGATATACATCCAAGGTAAACTATTAGCGACAAAACTCCATTGCTTAACACTTGTCCATCCTATCGACAGCTCAACCCGCACATTTAAAACAAACATGCGGTAAGTACAAGATTGCACTTAGTGAACTCATGCCAAAATAATTTCATTTAATTACATCGCCCATTAGTATAACACGAGGGTTTTAGTTGAAATAACTCGTGAATACCAAAATACTTTATCATTTCTCAAAAGATTCGCTGTGAGCAGCATTTTCTCGATTCGTATGATCCGTATCATTCACATAATCGTTCATAATCGATCTCACGTCGTAAAGTAGGCCTCCTTCACCGACGTCGTGATCGACAGAAGATGTTGCTAACGGCTCACAATCACATAGTCGGGATTACGCATCGACTAGAATCCACGACCGCCGATGATGTTGCTAACGGCTCACAACACACTGCTGGTGTACCGTTAACCCTAGCCAGAATTCGCATCGACTAGGATCCGATATCGATTTTAAAATTGGGAGCTACCCAATAACTGATTCACATTCATAGTTGGCTCGCCCAACAACATGATAGGATACATACGTTAAAACATAAACACTTTGGGCATGTAATTGAATAACAGTTCATAATCATTTCTAAACTGAAAGCTTGTAAATAAATACTTTTCGAAGAAAGCGTCGTAAATAAAAGGGTTTTCGAGTAAAGCCCACCTTGTATACGTAGGTCTTTATACTAGGGTCTCTTTTCCTACGTCAATGTCCCGTCCACGTATCACCTTTACGTAAGAATCATTTTAGTACGTCGGTCACGTTCGATAGAAACGAACATAGTCTATAACGTTCTACGTATCAAATAAGGCTAACGTCGGACTTAATTTGACGTTTCCTAATCAATTGATGTTGATTATGAAATTTCTTAACATATAAAGGGTATTCTACCTTTTTAGTATATAATGTACGTTTTAATGTACTTACGTAACGTAAGTAGCATTGTTACTAAACGTACTACGTCACATAGATCACGTATTATCGAATTGCGTGCCCGTTGACCTTGGTCAAAGATTTTGACCAAGTCAACCAAAAGTCAACAATTTTGACTTTGGTCAACAAAAAGTCAACATTTTGACTTTTTCAATTATTTATGAAATTCTATCATTTTATGTGCAATTCTTGTTCCAAAAATTCCTATAAAATCATACTATGTCTAAAACATTATTTTAGATCATATTATGTAATTATTCTTGATAAAATAAATTTATATCATTAATACACATATTATGAAATTTTCGGTCATTATAAATTTAATAGCTTAGACTTGTGCAAAAATTCTTATAAATTCACATGTCACACTATTTTATCATGTGACTAATAATATGTAATTACCTTAGTCAAATAAAATTTATACACCTTAGTATTATAACCTAAGGTTTTCGATTTTCACAATACACCAAGCAAATGATTTTTAAAAATTCTAATAAATTCATATAACAATTATTCACCCTCAACTATGCTTACTATAACATAATTGTTATTTATTATGAACTATTGAATTTAATTTACCTAAGTCATGTTCGAAAATTTCAACTTAGGTCCAAGTAATTTTTATAAATTTCAATAAATTCTCACAACCATATATTATGAATCTACACACTTAATATGCTATTATAACACTTAAACATGAATTATATCACAACACTTTATCATATATATATTTTCGGTATTCATTAAAATATAAGCTATAGTTTTCCAAAAATTCTACATAAATTCATATAAGCATATTTAATACCCTAGATTATTATTCCATGCTTAAATAAACAATTAAAAATTAAAATCATCAACATATAGCACCCCTAAGTTTTCGGTCCAAAGCATAAATTTAATAGCATGCTTAATTTCATGATATAATTAATATACATGCTTAATAACATAGTATAAACATAATATCTAAACATATTAGCATGATATCTAAAATTTTCGAAAATAATACATATAAACTAAGATCATAACTTAAAATTTAACGGACGAAATTCGAAAATTTAAGCATGTATACGAAGATCGTAAGATTTCTAACCTTTTAATCGGTACGGATTTAATTGTTGAAGGTTTATATGTCTAGGATTTGGGATTAGAATTGATGAACTCTCTCCTTTTTTTCTCTCTATGGTTTCGAAAATGAAGGGAGCAAAATGGAGAAGTGGAGAGCTTAGGTTATATTTATAAGTATATGCAACTTGTATATTAATTATTACATGAAATCATAACTTGTATACTTGTTAAATCTTTTCAAAAATTTCGGCCACCTCCCTTGAGAGGAGACAAAAATTTGATCCTTATCCTATAACATTCATGATGTTGTCTTATCCCTAATTTACAACTTGGAGCATGGTGTCACAATTTAATTAAATTGTAACACTATAGTATACATGTGTGTGTGCGTCGGCTATCTTCAATAGCCTAAGGTTGATTTTTTATTTTATTACTATATTATATATTTTATTATATCATATTATAATTAATTAATAGATTATAGCATATTTATCAAGAATTAAATGAATTAGTCACATTTGCACACCCATGTACCATTCTCGACCATGCTTAATTAAATAGGATAAATTTTTATTATTTTCATATTATATACTATATTATTATCATATTATTATTATAGTATAAAGTTGCTTTAGAAAAGTCAAATATTGCAACTATACAAGTGGCCTTATCATATAGTATGAATTTAATTATTTTCAACCCATTTTTTTTTTCAACAATTTCGGCCACTATATTCCAAAGGCCATGGATGACTTGTTTCAATAGCTAATTATCACCACTTTACACCTAATATATGATAAGGTCCTAATCATATTCATTCATTAATTGTAGGATGATATTTTTACATAAAATCATGCTTTAAAACCTAAGAATTTCGCCACTCATGCACAAGTTGGATCCCACACTTGTGAAAATTATATTACACATCATTTTTTCCTTAATGACATCATAATGATATAATAATTATCAAATATCATTAATTAAATAAGAATAAAATTAAAAATCATGCTTAGGAACCCACATTTTTGAAAATCACTAAGGTAATTACAAATATTTTATTTCCTTGTATAAAATAGCTACTACACAATTATGTGACATATTATATGATTTAGATAATAAATTTAATCATAGAAAAGTATTTAAAATAATTTAGGTTTTAAAACCCTAATTTGAAATATAATATTTGAAAATCTCAAAATAAATTACATTCTATTCTTTAAATTTTCTAGCATTATTTAATGATAAATAATTCTCTTATATAATAATATAATTATAGGAATTTGAATTTTATAATTCGAGATCATATGCTAAAGTTATCGCATTATTCTCTAGCGTGAGCGTTTGAAACGTCTCTAAATTCTCATAGTTTGATTATCTCTATAATGTTCAAAATAAAGTTTGTTACAACTTTATTTATTCCTACAATAATAGGAATTTCAAATTAAGCTTAACGCTTAATAATATCTTGAAGACATAACTGTCGAATTTATTCGACGTTAGAAAATTACGTTCGAAGGAATATTGAAAATTATATTCCTTAATTCACTAAGCCTCAGTGAATATCACACAGAAATTATCCAATTATGCTTGGTCAAAGTCAAGAGTTGACTAATTAAGATTTTTATTATTGAATTAATGATACTAATTACGGAATTTACTATCGTAATTCAATATTAAAACTACGGGATATTACAGTAAAATAGCGCTGCATTCTTTAGAAAGGTTAATTTTTTCAAATTTACCCAACTTCTTCTTGCTTGCCACTGCATCTTTGAGAAATTTGACGTATCGGGTATGTTTCTGAGTGCATCAAAGAGAGGTATGGTAATGTTAACTTTCTGGAACATCTCTTTGAACCAGGTGAACTCTTCATCATATTTCGTCTTCCCGAGGCGCTGAGGAAATGGAGCAATGGCTGCTGGAGGCATCGGCTGACTCGCGGCCTTCCCTCGCGAGGTTGAGTCACAAGACTCCATCGCGTTGTTCTCTCCGTGCTGCTTCTCGAGTTTCTCTCGCGACTTTTGCTCGCGAGGCAAAGTCGTGATGTAAGGTTCTGATTCTGACGCGTCTGTCCTCGCGGGATTCCTCGCGACCCTTCCTCGTGAGGGAAGGTCGCGAGACCTTGTTCTGTATCCGTCCCACTTTTCCTCGTGAGGCAACCTCGTGATTGGCTATCGTGAGAATTTCTCATGAGGCGAGAATCCAACAGAATGTCGTTCTCATCCTCTTCTACTCGTCCATTGTATTGCTTCTCTACTTGGCTCTCTAGATGATTTTCATATGAAGCTCCGCTCCTCAAATATATTGCATTGCACTGATTTGGAGGAGTGTGATTCTTCGGATTTTGCTCTGTATTGCTTGGTAATTGACCTTGCCAGTGCATCCCTGCTTTTTCATTTGCCATCTGCCCCACTTGGTTCTCCACCATCTTCAATTGCTTTCACAGGGCTATAATAGTGTTATTGATGGCATTAACTGTACTCTCCAGCGTGTTTAGCCTATTCCCAATCTGCTGAATCTGAATATTTTGCTGAGCCACGATTTGTTGGTGACTCGCTGCAATTTGCTGATTGCTCACCAAAAGTTGTTACATCATATCTTTGAGGCTCGGCTTCTTGGGCTCCACAATCATTCCATTATTAATAGCAAAACCAGGTGGTGGTTGCTGAGCATTCTGCGCATTGGCATAGGAAAAATTTGGGTGATTCCTATTGTTGGGGTGATATGCTGGATTCCCACTCTGATTCCCTTGGAAATTGCTTCTTTAGTTCACATAGTTGGCTTCCTCAATGTTTTGCGCCATGGCCACTGTCATTTGCCCTTTCCTTTTGGTTTCGTTCTCCTTCTGCAGAGATGTGAATTTTTCTAACAGATCATCGATCATTGTCAAGTTCTCGCAATGACAACTTTTCTTATCACCGCTCTCCATCGGCATCGATAAGCTGTTGGATGCCATCTCCTCAATAATTCTCAATGTTTCATCTATTCCTCGATTGAGAAGACATCCTCCTGCTGAAGCATCAACAATGCTACGGGTGTTAGCATTGAGTCCACTATAAAATTGTGTCACTTGTTGCTCAGGTGAAAACCCATGCTGAGGACACTTTCGGAGCAGGTTTCTGAATCTCTCCCAAGCTTCAAATAATGATTCATCTCCCATTTGTGAAAAGTGGGAGATCTCGGCAATGATTTTCTGCGCCTTGGCAGGTGGGAAGTATTTGGACAGGAATTTCTCGCACAACTACTCCCATGTAGTAATCCTTGACCTGTCCAAGCTCTTGAACCACTCTTTCGCCTGACTCCGCAGCGAGAATATAAACATCCGCATCCGGATGGCATCAGCTGGCACACCGTTTTGCTTGATAGTATCACAGATATCCAGGAACGCTTCTAAATGTGCGTTGGGGTCTTCAGTAACCCCTCCCCCAAACTGCTCCGCTTGGATCATGCTGATGAGGGCAGGCTTTAATTCAAAGTTATTGGCATTGACGTTCGGCCCCCATCCTCCACCTTGGAACTGATCTGTTGGTGGCCTGCACATGTGGTTGAGCGGTATGGGTTGTGCTCGTCCACCAATCTGGCCCATCTGATTATTCAACGCCAGTTGGCGTTGCATGGCAGCTAACATCTCTTCCATCTCGGCCATCCGATCATGGCCTTGGGGTTGTCTATCTGCCATCTCTTTTTGTCTTCTTTCTCGGCTTTCTCTCTTATGCAATCTTTCAATCTCAAGATTCAATGGAATAATTTCTTTCCTTTGAAATCTTGTTATCATGCACGGCACAGAGAGATAGAAACCAAATCAGATCTAAGAAGCAACACAAAAATAATATAGGATTTTTTTTCCTATTCTTTTATTTTTATTTTTTTTATAAGCCTGAATTAATAACTACAATTCAGAAAATTATCACTATGCAATCTAAACAGTCCCCGGTAACGACGCCAAAATTTGATCGCTAAATTTCCTACCAAATAATATGATAGTAAAACAGCAAGTATATATATCGTATCCACAGGGACTGCGACTCGAGAACACAGCAAATAATCAACACAGAACCTTGATTATTATTCAGGCAACAAAATATCAAGAGAGAGATAATAATAAAACTAGACTCAAAACTAAATAAGGAATAAAACCAGACATAAAAGACTGACCCTAGGAATGTACTTAACCTAACCAGATTCACACAATTAGCCTATTAATATGTTTACCAATTTAATCCGCATTCATATGAAGGATCACTAATGTAACTCTAGTTTCCGCCATGACAGCCTATAGTAGTAGGTTAGCCTAAACTCTATCTCCGTCGGGTCTCAAGAGAAGTAAGCTAATTACCAAAAGCACACAAAGATTAACCTCCTACAGTTCACCTATCACCGCTAGGTCTCAAGGTAAAAACTGTATTATGAATTCAAGATATCGACTATGCAATTAATTCCGCCAAGACATCAATCACATAACTAGCATGCATCAATATTGGTCAGATACCAACACATGAGAATTAAAGCTAAGAATCATAAATCTTGAATGGGACGGCAAAACAGTATCAACAGATAAATTATACGAATCTAGTCAGACATACAAACCTTAGGATCAATATGAAATTTAGCTACACATAATTAAATTACTAAAGCAATAAATAAATAAGAATTACATAAACTGAAATAGATAGATAACACCATAGGATTCCACGATGAACAAAGTAGCACTTGAATCCGGAAGTAAATCTGAACTTGAATAAATAAAACTACGAATATTAAACTGGAATTGAAAAGATAACTAAAGACAAAAGCTAAACTAATACTGTATTCTGAAATACGTGCGAAAGAAAAGAAAAGAATGGAAAAGTGTTCTGTATTTTGGTGAGAAGCTCTGGTGTAATGTGCTCTTCCTCCGTAAAGTGCCTGATGTAAAGTGTCTTATACGCAAACCTAGGCGCCCTAGCTCGTGAGATTGGCTCGCGAGAAATTCTCACAAAAGAAAGTTGCAAGCCTTCAAATATGCCATGATTCCATTGTTCCTCGCGAGTTTGTGTCACGATCTTGGGTCGCGAGCAAGTCTCACGAGACGTGTTTTCTTCGTCTTGTGACTTATTGTTTAACTCGTTCTCTCGTCCGAACTCCGAATTGCGATCCGTTTGTGCCTATGGACTCCTATCGAGATGCTCTTTATCATTGTAAACTTTTCATATCCATCCTTATCATATTAATTTCATCATATTTAACGTCGTATCTAAACAGATATTCTTCACACGAGCTCGTGACCGGGCTAGCAATTCCTTTTTATCGTGATCCTCCTTTTTTACATCAAAACCTGTGCTAAAATGACACGAAATAAACACGGCATAATATCTTCCAAGGTAACCATAAATATATCAAAAGACAGCTCAAAAGATCACTTATCAATTATAAACGAAACGAATATAGCCTTATAAATCAAGTAAAAATGAGGCTTATCACATACCCGCCCTGATCCAGTTTTAAAAAAATGACTTTGATGCTCATACTAATGCCAAATCCATTGGGTAATACCCAATAATAACCTACTCAAATCCGTTTAAATTTATGAAATATTTAAATAATCAAATACAAGTTGTCAAAATATTGGATACACGTGACACATCTCAATAAAAACCTGTATACTACGAGTAAACATTAATAATAATAATAATAATAATAATAATAATAATAATAATAATAATAATAATAATAATAATAATAATAATAATAATTAAAATTGATTAAAAACTAAATTTCAAGTGTTGGAAAAAAATTCCTAAGTGTCAAGAATTCATAGATTTTAAGTGTGTATTTTGATTAGATCCAAAAATATTTGATGACTGCCTTGCTGAAGTAACATATGCTGCTAACTTGTTCTTGAGTTGCAAGTTTTAGTTTCAGGTTTCAACAGAACTACCAGCTTGGATAGGCCCAAGGCGATGAAGTTCAAGCGATATTTATGTCCAAATTTTACTTATATGAGTATCGATGTCGCAGGCGACGAGAAGTTCGATGAAGGATCCTGGTGATGTCGAAGACGAAGGAATGCCAATCAAGTCTCAAGCGAAGGGATGCGATCTTGATGAACAAGCTGCTGTAAGGGTGAAGTCGAAGATTGAAGACTGACATCGGAAGATCGACATCATCATCGGGCGATCAAGGTCAAGATCAAAGCGAAGACTCAGCGTTGCTGACAAGAATGAGTCGAAGAAATAACCAAGTGTTATTCTAGACAACTGATTAACTGACTAAGTGAAAGTCAAAGCTAGGTATCATCAGTCAAAGCTGAGTACCAAAAGTCAATACTGTATACTAGTAGTCAAAGTTGTCTATCTATACTCAAAGCTAGTTGATGAAAGATCAAAGCTGACTATATCTACGTCAAGCTGATGCATCATACTGACTCAAAAGTTCAAAGTTGATAAAAGTCGGACGTCCAGACTACTGATAAAAGATGGAGAAGTATAGACTAACCCAAGCCTAAAGTTAAAGTTGATAAAACATGGAATCTCATCAACTGAAGAAACATATGGTTTTTTTTGCCGTGAGTGTTTGACGGACACGTGTTGTAGCGTATCTGCAAAGGATCCTGACATGTCATGCCATATTTCCAGAGTTGCAGAGCTAACTGTACGATGATGTAGACATCTGACAACAATGTACAAAGATTTGACATAAAGTATTCAAAGACAAAATGGAAGAATTTGAATTGTAGTCCCTCCAACGACTCTATTCTTATCTCTCCCTATATATATACGTGCATAATCCAACCTTTGAAGGTTACCGAAATGCTGCACAATCTTCTAAAATATCTAACTTTAATCTATCATATCTAAATGGAAAAATTATATATCTAACTTTATATCTAGCTTTAATCTATCATATCTAAAATAATATTCTAAATCTATCTTATCTAAATAATATTCTAAACATCAAAATATGATATTCAAACTTCTCAAATCTCCTATTCAACCTTCTCATCATATCATCTTTTCTAACTATAATAGAGAAGGAAAAATTATAGTTAAATATAAATATCAGTATCAATATAAATATTATTAAAAATCTAATATAAATACTTACTGACAAAATTTATCACGAGTCAATCCTCCATTGCATATAACCTACTAAAATTTCCAATTGAATGAAAATCTAAAACAATAAAAGATATTTATACAGTCAATACTAAGAGAAGACATACGAGTTGAGAATTTTTAATTAGGGATGACGTTTGTTTTCTTAGTTAATTCATAATCTCAATTCTCTAGTTTATTTGTTTATTTTTAGTAAATGTCTTAGATAATTTCAAGTGCTCAATAAATCTTCCAGAAGTAGGGATGGATCTGACGATTGACAGAATATTTTATATGATTATTTAATGCTCTTTGTCGTCTAATTTCTTTATAGTTTTTTTGGTACGTCCCTCAAATTTCCTTGTATTTTATTTATGGAAACTACACACAAAATACTCCTTACTTATTACTATTAACAACATCATTTGTTTACACATTTTACCACTCATGGTCTACCACTATCCTTCCTTCTTATCCTCAACAACACCACTTATTTACATATTTTATCATCCACGACCCACCACTAATCAAGTTAACACTAAAGTAATGTGAGACCTTTACTCCACTCATAATGCACTCAACAACTTTTATTAAAACGCATGTCGAAAATTCATATGAATGAAATTGAGGGATGAATGGAGTATAATTTAATTATTTAGTTAATTATAAAAATATAATATTAATATTATACTTCCTCCATCCCCAAAATATATTCCTTAGAATCTTCGGTGCATATTTTGATAAAAGTTGTTGAGTGTTTTGTGAGTGGAGTAAAGATCTCACATTAGTTTAGTGTTAAATTAATTAGTGGTGGACTATGAGTGATAAAATATGTAGATAAGTGATGTTGTTGAGAGTATTAAGTATGAATAGTGGTGAAGCACTGGTAGTAAAAGGTGTAAATAAAAGATGTTTTGAGAGTAATAAGTGTGAAGTATTTTGTGAGGTAGTTTCCATAAATGAAAATGAAACAAATTCGGGAGACCTACCAAAAAAATATATGAACAAATTTTGGAGACAACGAGAATATATAAATGGATTCAGATAGTGAATATCCGCATCGATTTCTCAAATCCAACTCAAACACATGACAGGTACTAATTTCACTATCCATATATGCTCCAAACTTGTCCTATTAGGATTTCGTAAAGGCGAGTACTTACAAAAAGACAAAATGCTATCATCCTTACATGCTACACATAATGCATTATATATACAAGTAAATAAACTCAATAAATATTGATAACATACATATTATAATGGACAAATTTCGTATAGTCCATTTAATTAAAATTATTTAGCCCAACGGATTAGCCCAGTCAGATAGTTCAAACCACACCAACCTATTAATAAGCTAAAGCCTTGTAGCTTAGTCATAAAAAGTTCATATTCGAGGCCACACATGGGGGATAAGTGGGTTTGTCAGGTCAAGCATTAGGAAAGACGATTACTTCGGAAAGAAGTCATGGTAGACTCGCGAGAGATATTCTCTTAAAAATCAGAGCAGATAGGGTTGTAACAGAAGTCCAAAAGAAACCATAGCCGCCAAACACTTATCATATAAATATCACATGTCTAGGTAAGATGGGGCATTCATTTATTCGTACATATATGATCTCTCCACTCTCTGCTCTCTCGGGTCAATTGCGGCCACCACGCTCTCAGCTCACTAAGTTTTCCTTCACTGATCTATCAGGACGACCTGATAGCCCTCCTTTATTGACTCTTTTTTCATTGCTACCATCGATCAAAGACTTTGATCAACCAAACTCACCCCGATCTCTTACATTTTTACTATTATTAAATTATTTGCTATCTGATGGTCGTAGTGACAACCATGACATATCAGGTCGTTTCTAGATAAAGAAATCACAGGATTTATAATATAATATAATATAATATAATATAATAATAACAACGGCGATTGTTGTGTTCTTGAACGGTGTTGGAAATTCTTAGTAACAGAACGCAACTTTTCCGGTAAAATGGAACCCTTCCTATACCCCGAGCATGGATAGTTGTGGCGCTAGCCACAACAACGACATGGGAACGACCGCATCGACTTGGTCTCGGAGATTATGCAATCTTGCCAAGCTCAGTCTCTTGGATTCCACAAGTGCCGCAACAAGCATGCTGAGTATAGTGAAGACATGGCCTATCCCAACACGCTGCAGGGGCGTGGGAGGCCTAGCAGGAGCGATTTTTACCCAAAGTGGGAACACAAGGCGGTCTAGTAACGATATCGTAACACAAGTTGAGATTAGGGCACATACTTAGATTGAAGCAGCTGGAATGCTGAAATTGGAGTATAGGTGATTGTCCATGGTCTTTCCCTGTATGATCATGAAACTCATCTGCACTGCAATTGGAATAGATAAGATCATACCACTCAACCATATTGGCACAATCTTGATCAACCTCTTCAGATCCTCAACTTGCTGCACTATGCATAATCTCCATGGACTTAACATGGAACCTTATGTTCCGGTTCAACAACCTACAATTTTACCATAGACTTTGTCACACAATAAAATTACATTACATGAGGGCTGTCAATTCGTGTAGACGCCATAACACGAACACGGTCCGTGACACGAACACGAAAGTGACATGATTTTGTTATGGTTCTGGCGAATGTGGGGATGTGAAGCTGAAGAATTGATTTTGGTCTCGAAGATGAGCCAGGGTTAGGAGTTGGGGATTTTCCGTAGGATTGATCCAGCGGGAAGTCGCGTCTTGTGAATAACGATTTCAATCTTTATTCTGTCGTGTTGTTTTATTATTTACTTTTCAGTGTTTGTTTTGGTGGGGTCCAGTTTGTTAGGATGAAAAAACACTTTATGTGCTCTCTTGTTTCCCAAGTTCCAGTTATGAAAAATATATCCTAAATTTCTTCCTCCAATTTATCTCTTCTCCTTTTCTCTCTCCTTCACGCACACTTTGCACTGTTACATTATCAAAATTACGTTGATTGCTACTGGGTCTATTACAGATTTTCTTGGTATCAGAGCAAGACTTGCTTCCTTGAGAAAGAATTCTGGGCAGCATGGCAGAGGTCACCCGATTCAAAGATCTGCAGGAAGCACTGAAAGAAGTGGATCGAAACACGAAACCATGAAGCGAGCAATAGGAGATATTACACGAGCAGATTTTAGGAGTGGATCAGAAGGTGGAGCAAAAGATGCAAGGCATTGATAAGAAATGCGAACATTTATCAAATGTTCTAGCAGAAATTCAATTGCAATTGCTGAATCTTAGAAATAGGAGGACTCCCTCGGATGAGAAATCACTTTTAGGCGATCCACCCAACACCGATGGCTACCACTATAAACATTCCTCATCTTCCAAGTTTAAGATTGAATATCCCCTTACAGGAGCAGGTAATTCCTTTCATAAAGTTGATTTTCCTAGATTCAATGGTTCTAACCCTCGAGCATGGATTATCAAATGCAATAGCTATTTCAAGCTAACCCCCTCAATCACTGATGAACATAAGGTGCAAATGGCTATACATAATTTTGATGGCAAGGCATTGCAGTTGTTTCAGAATTTTGGTTGTGAGAATATTGCGGATGTTAGTTGGAATCACTTTTTGCAGGTGGTTGCTGCTAGATTTGAAGATATAAATGAGGGAAAAATCATCATGGAATTCAAAAATCTTAGGCAGATAGGTTCCTATGAGTTGTATGTGGATAGGTTTGAGGAGTTAAGGGCATGCTTGTTGACAAGCAGCCACATCCAGTATTCAGATGAGTGTTTTATAGCCAGTTGCATTAGTGGATTATTTGAGGAGATGTAGAATTTCATGCTCCTATTTAGGCCCAAGACTCTACATGATGCAGTGGAGATGGGGCAAAGGCAGATTTATACCTTTGAGGCCATTGCCAAAAGGATTAAACAAGCACCCCCAAGAGTTTTCTCCAGTTAGGGATCTAGTTATAAGAGGCCCGAGGGGAATGCGCTGCACAAACCCCTTAATCAAAGCAGTCCAAAGACCCTTATCAAGTTACTAACTAAGGCTGAGATGGCGGCCAGGAGGGATAAGGGGTTGTGTTATAATTATGATGAGCCTTTTGTTTATGGCCATAGGTGCAAACATATGGTTTTCTACATGACCATGACTGAGGAACAAGAGTTGATACATACACAGAATGAAGGGGAATATTCAGAGCTGGAAGTTACTAAACCTGAACCTGAGCTTATGGAGGAGATTCAGATGTCCATTAATTCCCTAATGGGGGAGTCTGGCCTTACCACTATGAGGGTTATTGGTGAGGTGTCAGATCACAAGTTGAAGATATTGGTAGATACAGGTAGCACCCTGAGTTTCTTACAAGATGAAACAACCAAGAAATTAGGCAGTAGGGTGGAGAGGGAGAGACCTATTCTGGTAAAGGTAGCTAATGGCCAGAAGCTTGTGAGCACCCATAAGGCCACTGATTTCAATTGGGTGGTACAGGGTGATCAATTTACCTACTCCTCTCGGGTCTTGGCTAATGAGGGATATGACACACTGTGCCGCTATCACTACTGCTACACCAAGGTGGATACAGGAAATTATCCTAAGCTACAAAATGGATCCACATCTATCTCAAGTGCTCGCAGCTAAGGCTGTTGACAAGGAAGCCTATGGGGAGTATCAACTAACTGCTGACATCCTCCGACATAAAGATAGACCGGTAATTGGACAAGGCTCTATCCTGAAGTCTGCCCTTCTTGCGGAGATGCACCAGTCACCATATGGTGGACACTCCGGAATCCAGGGCACTTACATGAGGCTTAAAAGCCTGTTCTACTGGCAAAAAATGAAAACCGATGTCCTCAACATGGTGATGGGCTGTGATGTTTGCCAGTGTAACAAATCAGATGGGGGTATATACCCTGGACTTTTACAGCCACTCTATATTCCCTATAGTGCGTGGACACATATATCCATGGACTTTGTGGAGGGACTCCCTAAATCCGCAGGTAAGGATGTTATATTGGTGGTAGTGGACCGGTTCACTAAATATAGGCACTTCTTAGGCCTCTCACATCCCTACACTGCCCGGTCGGTGGCTAAACAATTCTTAGACACCATCTACAAGTTACATGGGCCACCGGTGAGTATAGTCTCTGATCGGGACAAGGTTTTCACTAGTACCTTCTGGAATGAGCTATTTAAGCTGATGGGGACTACATTGGACATGTCGTCAGCCTACCACCCACAATCAGATGGATAGACCGAGAGGCTTAACCAATGTCTGGAAAACTACCTACGTTGTATGGTGAGCGCTACACCAAAACAGTGGTTGCGGTGGCTACCCCTAGCTGAATATTGGTACAATACCAATTATCACACAGTTTAAAGTGTACCCCTTTCCAAGCGTTGTATGGTTTCCCACCTAGGCATCTGGGGTTGGGTTCCTATTTAGACACTACTAATGCTGAAGCAAGGGACGTGATGGCTGAAAGAAGGAAGTTCACCCAATTGCTCCAGGAAAACCTCTTGCAAGCCCAGAGCAGGATGACTGGAAACGACAGGACAAAAATTTCCTAGTGGGGGAACTGGTTTATCTCAAACTCCAACCTTTCCGGCAGAATTCGATTTCCCTGCGGCGGAGTTTGAAGCTATCGTCCAGGTACTACGGGCCTTACACGATTTTGGAGAAGGTGGGTCATGTGGCCTATAGACTCGATCTACCTGAATCTTCTAGGATTCATCCTGTTTTCCACGTCTCCCTCTTAAAGAAGTGTATTAGCGCAAAGATCTCACCTTCCAGTGAGCTTTCTAAAACTGATGCGTCTGGCCAGTATAAGATCGAACCTCTCTATCTTGGATTACCGCTCCGTCATGCGATACGGCGTGGTTGTTCCACAATTTCTGGTGCAGAGGCTCAACTGCGGTAAGGACTCCGCTACATGGGAGGATGTGCAGTGTATTTGATCGAGCTAAAAACACACTCAAATTACTCGCAATCATACGATGTAATTGTAGTGTGATAAATTAACCCAAGTCGTCTCTCAAGGAAAACTTAACAGGGCTATTGTTCGTGTTACGCACAAAAAGCAATTAAATCCTAAACATTCTAATACCAACGAGGGTTTGAAACATACGGGAATTGAAATACGGAAAATAAACAGTAATCCTAAGCTAGGGGTTGTCAATCCCGAGCTACACTAATAAAGCAATAAATCTAACCAGGGGTTGTCAATCCCTAGTTGAACTATGAAAGCAATAAATCAAAGCGATAAACAAAAGCAAAAGCAAACCTATTCTTAGGGTTCGTCAAGCCCTAATCTAAGTCTACTTGTGAATGTACCATAATCATCAATCAACCAACAAGAACAAGGATAAATCGAAAGCAGGAAATCATATATCAAATTGAATCAAGAACAATCTAAATACAAATCATAAAATATCCAATATCAACTATAAAATAGAATCCAACAATATTCTCAAGCAAAGCATGTAAATGTTCAACAAGAATTAAGAAACGAATTGCATAAATTGAAAAGATGAAAAACTGAAATTAATACTATGATATTGTTTCTATCTGTTGGCTGAAGCTCCCGGAAAGAAATTGGCGAGAGGCACCGCGGAAGAAGGACTACGAACTGAGAGCTCGTTTATTTTAACCTAGCACATATATTTATATAAAGTGAGAACGAGCACCGGTTTATAATGAGCGTCGGCTCAAGAAACAATCTTCATTGGAAAGTAAGCGCTGGATGAAGGTGAACGCCGGCTGGAAAATCATTTTGTCTCACAAATGAGCGTCGGGTGAAAGTGAGTGCACGGTTGAAAGGAGTCTTCTGACTCATAGGTGAGCGGGCGTTCGGAAGGAGCGAGCATTGGGCGATGGCTGGTTGAGCGCGCGTTCTGGATGAAACACCGGTTGGGGTCGAGCGTTGGGCGCTGGGGTCCAAAGACGACAGCGCGCTAAGCGGGCGCCGGGCGTTGTGTCGAAACGCTAAGCGGCGCTCGGAAGTGAGCTGGGCGGGCGCGCGCGAGAGGGGTGGCGGGCGCCGGTGAAGCGATGGCTGGGCGGATCAATGGCGCTGAGATACCGCGCCGCTGGGCGTTGAGCGAGGTACGATGCGGGCGGCGGGCGATGGCGCGACAGGCGCTCGGTGAGCGCCCGAAGAGACAGGCTGAGCGCTACTGGGAAGCAACGCGCAGAAAATGGCTAAATGCGCGTTGGCCTTTGAGCGCCGGCTGACTGCGCAACGCGCTCTGGAAAAAGGGGCGAACGCGCGCGGTGCCCCAAGCGTCGGTTGAGCTGGCGACGGTGTACGCGACGCTGGCGGCGCTGTCTTGTGATCGTGCGACGCGGGCGGCGCGGGCTGTCGAAAAGTCTTTGGGCATTAGGCGCGCGGCGCTCGTGTGCGACTGTGATGTTTCGCTCCGTTCTCTCGCGTCCGAACTCCGAATTACGATCCATTTGCACCTATGAATTCCTATCGCGATGCTATTCAATAAACTTGAACCTTGGCAGATCTAATTCATCATATTTTAATGCCATTTTACTACAATACATCGAAACAAACCAAATAAGTCCGAATCGATAAATACTAATCAAACCAACGGCATAAATAGGTGTTGTTTGTATTCTAGAGATATACTATTCTACATGAGTGCGTAATCAACAAGTAATATCTGAAGTATTCGAGATCGAATCCACGAGGAACGATTTTTTAACCACGTCGAATACAATTTGTTTGTGAATATGAGAGAAAACAATTAAAGAGAACTTTTACACTGAGCCGAGGTGGAATTTTAGACAATAAACGATTAACAAACAGATATCAGGAGGGAAAAATAGATTTGATCACTTGATTCCACCCATGCCCCGTACTCGCCATGCTTCAACATTATCTTGCCTCGTTATTATGACATGAAATCTTCCAACTCTTAGTATTTTTCCAAATCTAAGATTATACCCTCTAAGCTCGTCAATATATTCCTATACCGAAGTGCTTTAAGAGTATCTCTACCGTTCCATTCATTTATGTCACGCAAGGCAAACACATATTCCTATGCTATTCACACACATAATATTTAAATCATGTTCTTGCGTCACCTTCTTGTTTTCCACTCTATGAGAGCTTCTCAGAAATCATAGAGCTAAGATCTCACCCATGGTGATCCATCACAAGCCAGATAAATAAACACCAAGAAAACGATAATAACTTAACAAGATAAACAGAAAACGAGCTCGTCACACGAGCATGGGTTTCATTAAAAGATCAAGTCATACGAATTTAGCTCATAGCGAGTTGTGCAACAGTATCCAAAAACACAAATGCCATAGCAAAACAAAAAGAATTTGAGATTTAAAGTTAACACTCGTCGCCGGAATCGCGTGCTCCTCCTTGGATCGTCGCCTCTTCCGATAGCTTCTTCTCCAAGGCGTTGCCCTCTGATTTCCTTCCAGGTACTGAATGATGAATAATGATTCTCCTGATTGTCGCCTCCCTTTTAATAACCAACTCTGACACTTTTTAGGTGTGCAGAAAAAGCACCTGGAAGCCCTTCATCCACTGATCCTCTCTTTTTCCGTTGGCTCTGGCAAAACGCACGTCCTTTATGCTATCGTGGCCAGCCGCCACGTGGCTGTGGTCCTACAAAACTCTTCTTTGTTTTTATAAATGCGGCTTCATCTGCTGATACGAGCTCCTCTACTCAGTTTGCACAGGCACAAGCTCGCCCCTTTCTGAGGAAGATCTCGCCTCCGAACTCATAGGTCCGTCCTTGCTCGTGAGCTCGGCACCGTGGCATCGCCTGCTTTTCTTTCCTTTCTTCCGAGCTCGACCTTCTTGTGGGCCTGACCTTGCTTGTAATTCTGATCTCATTTGTGGTCATCAGTCTCGAGCTCGGCCAGAGTCCGACCTCGCTTACGAGCATCAGTCTCGAGGTCGTCTTCATACTTGTGAACTTTTCAATCTTTGAGCTCGGATGGTTGCGAGCTCGGCTCTATTCTCTTTCTCCCCGGAGTTCGGTTCCACTCACGAGCTCGGAAGTCTTGAGCTCGGAAGTCTTGAGCTAGGAAGTCTTGAGCTCGGATGTCTTGAGCTCGGAAGTCTTGAGCTCGGAAGTCTTGAACTCGGATTTCACTGTTCCTGAGCGTTGACTTCGTCTTTGTAGCTCGACTCTGTCCCCGCATTTCTTCAGCATTACTCGTTCAGTCCTTCCTCGTACATCGAAGTCAAGCTTACTCACGAGTTCGGCCTTGTCTGTGCGTTCAACCTGGAGCTTGACTTAGGCTCAGCGGACTTCGGCGGACTTCGGCAGACTTCGGCGGACTTCGGCCTCGTCTTCACTGCCGTTCTTCCTGCTACATGCCATGATTATTTAAATAACGCCTAAAAGCAATTAAAAACCCTTTGATTTCATCTGACTCAATCTTTCACACAAACACACGCAAACATAACAAAACATACAACATAACATAGAAATAAACAAACAAAACCCGGTTCACTCAAGTTTTATCATCAAAGGTCATATAATAACTCTTTTATAAGAGTTATCACACCCCAAACTTAGCTCATTACTGCCCTCGGTGATGCTCACATACAGCAAAAACACACCCACAAAACAAGAAGCGATGTTTAAATGTCTCGATAACCAAGATGACGATAACCAAGATGATGACTTAATCGACTAGGGACTTATATCAACAAAACACATACCCACAAAAACACACTTAATATGACCATGCTTTAAATGCTCCACATTTCGCGATAACCAAGGCGATGTTTGGGATAATGTAGCTCAAAGCACATTGTTTGGGATAATGTAGCTCAAAGCACCTAACTAATTAATTCTTGGTTCCAACTATCCTGACATTTTTCTTCTCTTTTTATAGAGACCCCGCATCTTCACCTTTTTCATTTATCATTTTTTTTTTGGAGCAATAAGCTCGTAATGACCATATTTTTTAACCACTTCACCCTCAACTTCCGAGGTTACTTTACCTCGCCCACCCCCAAACTTAGAACATAACATTGTCCCCAATGTTGAAACTTATACAAAACCGAGGGATGAGACACTGTTATTTTGAGACATGGAGATTACTACGGGCACTATTATAGCAATGAGAGAAACTGAACCACAATTAGGTATGCCCAGAGTGAAGGGTAAGGAATGATATATGTGGGTATACAGGAGAGTATTTGGTGGGTGTAAGAAAGAAAAAGCTTGTAAGCTCAAAGGGACCCTAGGAAAAATATCATATTAAGGAAGGCTAGAAAGGCACAATCGATCCAAAAGGACCTCGTCCTATCCAAATGACACACTCATGTATTTCGTCTCGAGGGAGTACCAACCAAATATGAGAGACATGCACTCATACAAAATCGTAGGCGAATTAAGATTCACCGATGCAATGGTCGATCCTATAGGGCTAATATGCTAATACCGACATTAATATAGGTACATCCCACAAAATAAGGGTAAAGACCGACGAGCAATAAGGCGTACCAAATATCACGATATAAACAAAACAAATTAACATCATAAAGCTATCCTCGCCAATCAAGCATCATCCATAGAAATCGCCAAAATGAGAATCACATGCTTTTATTTAACAAAACAGAACAAACCCAACAAAACACCAACTAGCGGGCACACAACAAAACACAAAACAAAACAAGGATTGAGTTAGAAGCTTTAGCCTACACCTCGGGAGAACCCAAGGAGTAGGGCTTCGATTAGATGGGCGGTGGCGGAGAAAGCGACTTGGCTTGAGGAGACACTGACCACTCGGGTCGACCTTGCATTTTCTCTTTCTCGGCTCGGTGTGATCAAAATCCGAAGGTAGAGGCCACGCTTGGAATACCCGATGTGGGAATTCAGGAAGGCGGCGGATGTACCGTGAGCGGCGACACGAGGCTATCATCCACTACCCGATCTCGTTTACGACGATCGCCCAAAAATGCTTAGGCGTCTTCTGGTGCAGCGGATCGAGCATGAGGGCTTGGACTTGCACGCAGAGGCACTTCGCATGTCTAGAAACGATGGGCTCGGTGAGGTCGGTATGGGCGAGGTGGATCGCTTGCGGCGCTTGCGAGATTGGGTGCAGAGAAGCACTATGATGATGAGTCGAGTCTTGATGTCTATAAAGATTTTTCAGCGAGGCGATCCTCATCATCCCTAACAGCACCCCGCCTTTATGCATAATCGAGTGATCGAGAGAATGAAAGAGCATCGGCTGTCTTCCTTTTAGGCACCCTCTGCTTGGCGCGATTTGGGCGCCTCGTTGATGGACCTTCCGGTGAAGATGCGAGAGAAGCATCAACATACGTTCTTCGATACCGTGGTATCATGGGTTGTTAGCAAAATCCGGCTTTTGATGAAATGGAGCGGACATGAGCCTCCAATTTTAATGATGCGACTTTAATGGGCGACACCCACATGTGGAGATCTCCCATTCGTGCCTTCGACAACCGTCGATCGTGGCGCTTCCTCGAGGTCTTCCTTTGGAAGGGCCCTCTTCATGGTGGAGAAAGCATCCTCCACCTCATTGTCTAACTCATAAAAAGCATTAATGGTTTTGGAGAGAAAACCACTAATTTACCTCTAACCATAGCGACAACCCTTCCTTATTTGGCAAATCGTGATATTTGCATAGAACTCCTTAACGAGGGGTGTAATGGGGAAGGTGGTATCGCCGAATGTAGCCCAACCATTCAAAAAATTAATTCCACCACAAACACCGGGTTTCCTTTGACACGGAACCCTTTTCCATCCAGTGCCAGGCTTCAAGCGCTTAAATCTTTCGAACCCACCGTGAGCTCGAAATTTAGGGATAGCATCGATTGAAATTCTTGCCTTTTGTGATGAGGGATTGTCCACTCGCACCTTCTTGCTTTGAGCATCTTCAGATTCCTCGGCCTCCACTATCTTGGCCTTCCCCTTTTCACTGGGACTATTCTTTCTTTGGAGGAAGGAGGCGTAACAGCCTGTGGAGGAGCTGGTGAAGGTTCCTGGGATACCTCTTCGTCTGAAATTACGAGGGGTGTGGCAGCATCATTGCTTGGAATGGAAGATGGCCGCTACCCCTCGATCCTTCTTTGAATCTCCTCATAATCTTGATTACGTAGATGGAAGAGATGGAGACTACAAATTTTGCACAATCAGAGCACAGGAGAAATTGAACGTGAGCGAGAGCAAAGATGCGACAAAATTGGGGAAATAAAAGATTAAAAAGACTGAAAGGTGGAAAAGGAAAAGGCGCGGTCTTTCAAATCCCAAAAGTCGACCAAATTTTTCCGATCTTTTGGTTTTACCAAATTGGCAACTTCAATTTCACTTTCTCTTAAACCTCTGCAACTCCATTCTTGGGGCGAAATTAGCACCATGCTCGAACTTCCCAGTGCACGCACGCACTGCAATCAAAAATCCCAAAATAATCCTCGTCCTTTTAGCAAGGCTAAAGTAATTTATTAACATCTGAAAAACACCGAGACAAAACGAGAATTAAAACGAATATTTACAAACAAAATAGAGGGGCTGCCCGACGCCTGCTCGCCATGGCAGCCCAAGGTACCTCCTGTCAGGCGTCCTTCAGGGGTGTTGAGGTCTTCTCACGAACGACCTCGCCCCACAATAGTCTTGACACACTGTCCATTCACCATGAATTCCCGACCGATGTCCCTTCAGAATGTGATAGCTCAGGTGGGGTGCTACCTTGAGAATTGTGAAGGGACCCGACCATCGTGATTTCAGCTTTCAGGAATAGCTTCAACCTTGAATTGAACAGTAACACTTGCTGACCCGGTAAAAACTCACGGCGCAAGATGTTGTTATCATGCCATCTCTTTGTCCTCTCCTTGTACAATTTTGCATTTTCATAGGCAAACCAACGGAATTCATCAATCTCACTTAGTTGCAACAAGCGAGCTTCTCCAGCGGCCTTATGCTCAAAATTCAATTTCTTTATCGCCCAATAGGCTCGATGCTCAAGTTCCAGTGGAAGGTGACAAGCTTTTCCATAGACTAACCGATAGGGGGACATCCTTAATGGAGTTTTGAAAGCTGTTCTGTAGGCCCATATTGCATCATCCAGTCGTATGGACCAATCTTTCCGACCTGGGTTTACCATCTTCTCCAGTATGCCTTTTATCTCTCTATTGGAGAGTTCAGTTTGTCCATTGGTTTGGGGGTGGTATGCCGTGGCGATCTTGTGGCGAACATTGTACTTGGCTAGGACAGCACTTACTGCCCTGTTGACAAAATGTGTGCCCTCATCACTAATAATCGCGCAAGGCGTACAAACCTCGTGAAGATGTTCTTTGCAAGAACTTGATGACAACCTTGGCGTCATTAGTGGGACTAGCCACGGCTTCTACCCATTTGGATACATAATCAATCGCCACGGGATGTAGAGGTTGCCAAATGAGGGTGGAACGGACCCATGAAATCGAGACCCCACGTCAAAGAGCTCGATTTCCAAATGAAATTCATTGGCATCTCATTCAGGAAGATATGTTCCCAACCCTCGACATCTGTCACATTTGTGCACGAATGCATGAGCATCTTTGAGCAGTCGGCTAGAAATAACTTTGATCAATACCTTGGCCGCGTCCTTTGTCTGCAAAATGGCCGCCATAAGGAGTGGCATGACATCCTCTAAATTGATTCCATCTCTTCATGTAGCACGCGTCGTCTCATCAAACCATCGGCACGGTGTTTATACAAGAATGGTTCGTCCGAAGTAATGTCGACCTCGATAAGAACCTTTTCCTTTGTTGAAATGAGAGTTCGAGCCGCGATTACTCCACATACCAGGAAGTTGACAAAGTCTGCATACCACGGTGTACTACTGTGCCGCATGCTCATCAGTTGTTCATCATGGAAGGCGTCCTGAATTTGGGCATGCACTTCATCGCCCTCGGCGGTTGTGTCGAGATAAATTGTCGACCACTTGATTCTCGATGCCCTTCCTATCTCGATCTCGGATCGAATTCTTGTAGGAGCAAGATCCAGCGAATCAACCGAGGCTTTGCATCCTTCTTGGCAACTAGATATCGATGGTACGCATGATCCGTATACAATCACCTTGAACCTACGGTGTAGCTCTAAACTTTTAGCATGCGAAGACCACGGCTAGCGGCTCCTTCTGCGTAGTAGTGTAATTTATTTGAGCTTCCACGGTGTTTTGCTAGCATAGTAGATGGAGTGGAAGATCTTCTCTTTTAGTTGACCGAGCACAGCGCCTACGGCGAAGTCACTTGCGTCGCACATCACCTCGAAAGGTAACGTCCAGTTCGGACCAACGATTACCGGTGCTATCACTAGAGCTCGTTTCAAGATGTCAAACGCCTTCAGACATTCCGAGGTGAATTCGAAGTGGCTATTTTTCTCCAACAAGGCACACAGTGGCTTAGAAATTTTAGAGAAATCCTTTATAAACCTTCTGTAAAATCCTGCATGTCCCAAGAAGCTTCGCGCCCTTTACGATGGTGGGAGGTGGGGTTTATCTATCACCTCGATCTTTGCTCTGTCCACTTCGATCCCCTTCTTGGATATGTGGTGGCCTAGCACTATGCCCTCTTGTACCATGAAGTGGCATTTTTCCCAATTTAGGACCAAGTCGTCGCGCAACATAGCGCTCAAGACCTTTCCTAAGTTACTCGAGCATACTCAAAAGTATCCCCAAAAGCGAGAAGTCATCCATGAAGATCTCGTGACTTTTCCACCATATCCGAAAATATGGCCATCATGCAGCGTTGGAGCGTCGCGGGGCATTACAAAGTCCAAATGGCATTCTTCTAAAAGCAAGCGTACCATAAGGACGGTGAAAGTGGTTTATGTTGATCCTCGGTGTAATGGCGAGCGATGATAACTGAGTACCCATCTAGGAAGCGAAAGAACTCCTTTCCAGCGAGTTTATCAAGCATTTGATCCATGAATGGCGGAGGAAAATGGTCTTTCCGAGTAGCCATGTTCAATTTTCTGTAATCCATACAAACACGCCACCCCGTTATCACCCGAGTTGGAATCAGCTCTTCCCGATCATTAGAAATCACTGTGACTCCTCCTTTTTTAGGAACACATTGCACCGGGCTTACCCAAGAACTATCCGAGATCGGATAAATGATTCCAGCATCCAGCCATTTAATAATTTCCTTCCTCAACACTTCTTTCATCGCCGGATTAAGGCGTCGGTGCTCTATAAGTCTTGTGGCCATCTTCCATCAATATCTTGTGCATGCACAGAGAAGGACTGATCCTTTTGATGTTGGCAATCGACCATCCAATAGCTTTCTTGTATTTGCGTAGCACTTGTAATAGAGATTCCTCCTTGTCGAGCTCAAGATTAGCAGAAATGATTACTGGAAGAGTTTGTCCTTCGCCCAGATACACGTATTTCAAGTGGTTGGGCAATGTTTTCAGACTAAGTATTGGAGGTTCTTCTATTGAAGGTTTGGATACATGGACAGGCCGATCTGCGAGCTCGAGTGACTCCGGAGCTCGGGCGTCTGAGTGGGACTTGACCGATCTCTTGTTAGGGAATTCTTGAGG
This sequence comes from Salvia rosmarinus, assembly GCA_036937905.1. Lineage (NCBI taxonomy): Eukaryota > Viridiplantae > Streptophyta > Magnoliopsida > Lamiales > Lamiaceae > Salvia > Salvia rosmarinus. Next base: position 19,954,542 of record CM072824.1, on the reverse strand, counting down.
TCGCTCCCTTTCGATTCTAACTCCATGAGGTTGGCAACTTCATTATCACTATCTTGAACTAAGGCAGTGCTCCATCATCTTGTCCATGACGACTGCTCTAATACTTGAATTACAGAGCACTCCTCCACTTCGTCCGGATATTTCATAGCATTGAAGACATTGAAAGTAACCTTGATCATTTACCCTCATTGTGAGTTCACCTTTTGGACATCAATCGAGTTCTTCCTGTTGCAAGGAAAGGACGTCCCAAAATTATAGGCACCTCGTGGTCTGCTTCGTAATCCAGAATGATGAAGTCTGCAGGAAAAATGAATGTATCCACTTTTACTAGCACATCTTCAATTTTTCCTTCGGGATGAGCCATTGACCGATCTGCCAGTTGCAGGGTCACTGTTGTGGGCCGAGCTTCTCCTATTCCAAGCTTCCTGAAAATTGAGAGCGGCAATTTATACTTGCTACTAGATCACATAGAGCTCGGCCAACGTCGCGACCTCCAATTGAGCATGGAATTGTGAAACTCCCTGGATCTTTCAACTTGGGTGGAATCTTGCTTTTCAACATAGTACTACTGCTCTCAGTTAGTGCCACTGTTTCGAACTCCCCCAGGCATCTCTTCTTTGTCAGGATGTCCTTCAGGAACTTCACGTAGTTGACATCTGTTCCAATGCCTCCACCAATGGAATATTTATGTGCAATTGTTTGAAGACATCTAAAATCTTGGCCGAGTGTCTTCTTCTTCTTTTTCAACCTTTCGGGAAAAGGTGGTGGTGGTCGATAAACCACCTCGTCCATTGACTTGGCGGTGGATTCACTTTGGTAGGCACCTCGGCATCACACGGTTGCTTGATGCATCCACTTCTACCAACTTGCTTTTAGTGTTTGAGGACTCGCCTTCTCTTCTTGGTTCAAGCACTCGGTTTCTTGCATCTTCTTTCCACTTCGCAGTGTGACGCCTTGACATGTTCTTTATCCTTGGGGTTCTCCGTGTAACAGCGGATTACCAAGAGGTCGATTTCTCGGCTCGGTGGTTAATTGTCGATCTGAACTTCTAAATTACATGGCGAAGTGGACGCCTTGGATTCTTGCATCTGTCTTGGCCATGTACTCCTTCATCAAGGTTTCATAGACTTGGGGTGTGGGCGGCTTGTTGCTTGCTTGGTTGGAAATTTTGTGGATATGTGGTTTTCTCAAAATTTCCACCACCACTGTTCGAGATCCTTGTCCTCCCAAGAGAAATTAGGGTGTTGTCTCCACCGGATTATATGATTGTGAGTAAGGATTATTCCTTTGGCGTCTTGATTTCCCATGTAACATCTTGAAGTGGGTTTGATGGACAACTCTCAAATGTGTGTCCTTCCCACAATATACACATGACACCTCGTTTACTTGCATCGTGGGTGCGACCCTTTGGAGCACTCGTTGTCTGCTGCACATTGGATTAGGCACTTGCAATCCTTTTAACATGTTACTCATGGATGCTACACAGGCCGTTAATGCCGTCGGGGCATCAACCTCAAAACACCGACAATCGATTTCTTTCCTGTTGGAGCACGAGAATTTGACCATTGGCAATTGTTATCTGCAATTCTTTCCAAAATCTCATATGCCTCATTATAGGATTTAGAGAATAGCCCGTTTGCGGGCATCAAGCACCAAGCGTGTTGGCGCATTTAGACCATTGTAGAAGGTCTCGGTTGAATGCGATGCGGAATGCCGTGATGAGGGCATTTCCGTAGCATTTCCTTATATCTCTCCCAAGCCTCGCTTTACGACTCATCATCATTCTCTTTGGAGCGACATGATATCATTTACGAATAAATGCGTTCTTGGTGGGTGGAAATACTTCATCAAAAAATTTCGCGAGCTCGTTCGAAGTAATAGAGTCGATGGGAGATCGTTCAACCATGCTTTTGCGATCTCGTAGCGAAAAAGGGAATAGTCAAGTCTCGGTAACCGGTGGAACACTGGTAACTTAAATGAGTCGTGACCTCCGAGAACGACCGAAGGTGGAGATGTGGATCCTCGTGGCTTGCCCACCGAATCGCCCTTGTTTGGAGCATCCGGAACATAACCGGCTTGATTCGAGTGGTTCGCTTGCACCTCGGGCCTGGTTATTCCGGATTCAGCTCATTAAATCTGGGGTTAGCGTAGTCACGTATACCCCTTTCCCGGTCATCAGCGATGACTATGGCATTTCCTCCATTATTGCCATCACCTCCTTGTGCGGCCATTTTGGCTTTCGCTCTTCGGACGTTCTGACGTCGTCTTCCTTGACGGAAGGTGCGTTCAATCTATGGATCCAACGGGTGTAGTACTTGCGCCTTGGTTTTGCGCATATACCACAGTCCAGAATCTTGATTCACGCAGAAGAAAATAGCAGAGTTAACCTTTAGTACTAAATAAACACAAAAACTGAAATATCAACGTAATTTATAATTAGCGCTCCCCGGCAACGGCGCCAAAAACTTGTTGTTTGTATTCTAGAGATATACTATTCTACACAAGTGCACGTAATCAACAAGTAATATATAGAAGTATTCCGAGATCGAATCCACAGGGAATGCAATTTTTAAACCACGTCGAGTACAATTTGTTTGTGAATATGAGAGAAAACAATTAAAGAGAACTTTACACCGAGCCGAGGTGGAATTTTAGACAATAAGCGATTAACAAGCGAGATATCGGGAGGAAAATAGACTTGATCACTTGATTCCACCCATGCCCGTACTCGCCATGCTTTAACATTATCTTGCCTCGTTATTATGACATGAAATCTTCCAACTCTTAGTATTTTTCCAAATCTAAGATTATACCCTCTAAGCACGTCAATATATTCCTATATCGAAGTGCTTTAAGAGTATCTCTACCATTCCATTCATTTATGTCACGCAGAGCGAACACATATTCTATGCTATTCACACATAATATTTAAATCATGTTCTTGCGTCACCTTCTTGTTTTCCACTCTATGAGAGCTTCCCAGAAATCATAGAGCTAAGATCTTACCCATGGTGATCCATCACAAGCCAGATAAATAAACACCAAGAAAACGATAATAACTTGACAAGATAAACAGAAAATGGGCTCGTCACACGAGCATGGGTTTCATCAAAAGATCAAGTCATACGAATTTAGCTCATAGCGAGCTGTGCAACAGTATCCAAAAACAAAAATGCCTTAGCAAAACAAAAAGAATTCGAGATTTAAAGTTAACACTCGTCGCCGGAATCGCGTGCTCCTCCTTGGATCGTCGCCTCTTCTGATAGCTTCTTCTCCAAGGCGTTGCCCTCGATTTCCTTCCGTAATCTTGAATGATGAATAATGATTCTCTGATTGTCTCCTCCTTTTAATAACCAACTCGACACTTTTAGGTGTGCGAAAAAGGCACCTGCAAGCCCTTCATCCACTAATCCTCTCTTTTTCCGTTGGCTCTGGCACAAACGCGCATCCTTTATCTTTGTCGTGGCCACCCGCCACGCGTGGTGGTCCCTGCAAAACTCTTCTTTGTTTTTATAAATGCACTTCATCGCCGACACGAGCTCCTCTACTCGGTTTGCACAGGCACGAGCTCGCCCCTTTCTGAGGAAGATCTCGCCTCCGAACTCATAGGTCCGTCCTTGCTCGTGAGATCGGCACCGTGGCATCGCCTGCTTTTCTTTCCTTTCTTCCGAGCTCGACCTTCTTGTGGGCCTGACCTTGCTTGTAATTCTGATCTCATTTGTGTTCATCAGTCTCGAGCTCGGCCAGAGTCCGACCTCGCTTACGAGTCCGACCTCACTTACGAGCCCGACCTCGCTTACGAGCATCAGTCTCGAGGTCGTCTTCATACTTGTGAACTTTTCATGCGAGCTCGGCTCTATTCTCTTTCTCCCCGGAGTTCGGTTCCACTCACGAGCTCGGCAGTCTTGAGCTCGGAAGTCTTGAGCTCGGAAGTCTTGAGCTCGGATGTCTTGAGCTCGGAAGTCTTGAGCTCGGAAGTCTTGAACTCGGATTTCACTATTCCTGAGCGTTGACTTCGTCTTTGTAGCTCGACTCTATCCCCGCATTTCTTCAGCATTACTCGTTCAGTCCTTCCTCGTACATCGAAGTCAAGCTCGCTCACGAGTTCGGCCTTGTCTGTGCGTTTAACCTGGAGCTTGACTTGGACTCAGCGGACTTCGGCGGACTTCGGCCTCGTCTTCACTGCCGTTCTTCCTGCTACATGCCATGATTATTTAAATAACGCCTAAAAGCAATTAAAACCCCTTTGATTTCATCTGACTCAATCCTTCACACAAACACACGCAAACATAACAAAACATACAACATAACATCGAAATAAACAAACAGAACCCGGTTCACTCAAGGATTTTATCATCAAAAAGGTCATATAATAACTCTTTTATAAGAGTTATCAATAGGACAAACTATTGCAAATGACATGTAAAACAATACTAAGAATCAGCACAAATTCATACCAAACAACTACCCCACACTTATCCATTTGCTTGTCCTCAAGCAAACTCTATACTAATAAGAATAGGGAAGATAATTCATGCAACTTCACTCTTAGTCTAATCAATCAAACTTTATTGTATTTCCCCCACACTTGGTGTTTACGAATTCAAAGATAATGTGAAATAAATCTAGGACAGCAGTTGAATTCCAATAAATAAAGGGGTAAACTCTGCTCAGACCCAACTCTCCGTTAGGGGTGAACTAACTAATGTGGTCACCTTTAGCAACGAGTTTCTTTGATAACATAGAAAGCATTAACAGATTTTGGAACAATGTTCGAAAGGTGAATTCTCGATAAACTCGAGTCGCCTATCATGGTTTTCCATGTCCATTTCTCAATTTACGAGAAAGATGGGCAGAATCTCATCCTCCATTTATACAATCTCAAAAAAAAACTAGAGTTTCATTCTCCTTCTTTTCTCTTCTTTTTCACATCCTTTTTTTTTTTTTTAGAAACAAGTATATAGATGGCCACAATATTAACACTACCCCTAACATTAGTCGGACAAATCACATCAATTTTCCCTATTCATTTTCTATCAATCACAATCTCGTCAATTCACATTACACTCAAATCATAAATCACCAAAAGTCTCAGAAATTCAAAAATCAGTTTGACCAATACCACAGAGTTCAGGCACAACAATCAAAATCCCAACCTTACGAGCATAGAATAAAACTTGATTCCAAAATCATCATCACAAAAATTTTATCACCATAAAAAGGCCACAATACTTGCAAATGGATATAACAACACACCAACAATCATCACACAACAAACTCATCCCCCACACTTAATTCGAACACTGTCCTCAGTGCTCTAAAAAATGAAAGCACAAAATATAAGAGGATGAGAACTTCCCTGAAGAAAGATGGCGAAAACAGGGCTGGAGAATCACGGCTTTACCATACTGCTTACAACGTCCCAAATTCGAGCAAAACTAACACAGAGACAACAGATAGATCAAAGAACAACGAAACAAAACAAAAAAGAAAGAAAGAAAAAGAAAATAAAAATCCATGGGTAAACTCCCACGTAGTACTCAGTTTAACGTCGTGAGCCCTACGTATTCCGGTCAACAACGGACTATCCATAGTCCTTTACCTGCAGGAATACCATCTCAGCTAGAGCATCAGTAGTAACCATCTAAGAACAGAGGATAGTAAAGAAAACAAATAATACATCATTTAAGCTCAAATCAAACATCCTATTCTCCAAAGAAAATTAGATTATTTCAATTCCCAAGGCACAATACTTTGGTGAATTAAGATGTTGACAAATTATGGATGTTACCTCAACCTTTGTTCTCACTTTGTCCTCCTCTGGGAACACGTACTTCAATTGTTGAGGCAGTCATTTCACTTTCAGAGTGGGTTTTGGTATTCTAGTAACTTCAAGTGCCCACTCTTTCTTCATCCTCTCTTCATCTTCCTCCACGTGTTTGGGCAGTTCTTTCACCTCCAGAGTGGGTTTTGGCGTGTCATCAATTTCATGTACCCACTCTTCCTCGTCAGCCATCTTGGTAACAACTTCCTCGTGGCTTTGATCCTGCTTCTCATCCTCACGTGCCCATTCTTCCTCAATTTCCACCTTCTCCGCTGCGTGACTCGTCGGTGTCTCTCCAACCCCATTCTCAACAATTGGGTCACTTTCAAGAGTAATGACCGTCGGAGCTTGATCGGTTTGGTATGGGAAAGTCGGCTCATCTGATGTCTCTTCCACCCATTCTCAATAATTGGGTCACTTTCTAGAATAGTGACCGCTGGACTGATTGGATTGGTTTGGAAGTTCCTCCATTCTTCACCACTCATTAACGGGCTATTAACATGTCCCACTTGCGTCTCCAAGCGCTGAAGTGAGGTGTCATAAGCATCAAACTTTTGTGAACTTATCATCCCAGTGGCATTCGAGGTGGAGGTGGGCTGCTGCGGTATGAATCTTGAGGTGGAGGTGGTTGTTGTGAGTACGGATCTTTGCAAGGAGGTGGTTGATCCTCGTATGGATTGTAGGATTGATCCTCATAGTCGGCGGAGGTGGTTGATCCCGGTATGGATTGTAGGCTTGATCCCGTCTTTGCGGTGGAGGTGGTTGGTCCCAGTAAGGATCATAGGCTTGTTGCTTGGGGTAGGGATTGTAGGCTTGATACTCATGGTTTGTGGGGTATCCTCGAATAGTCGAACTGGGCTCCTTCTTCGTAAGAAGAATTTGCCCAATACGACAAACTTTCCTCCCCCAGCCTGTTTGACCACATTTGTACTGCTGATACCCCTGCATTAACAGACACCAACAACAAAAACAAGATCACACACACCGGGGGAAGAAAATAACCAAACAGAACGAAAAGAAACACAGAAAACAAACAACACAAACAATATGCCTAAAGTTTTCCCCAGCAACGGTGCCAAAATTGATCGAGCTAAAAACACTCAAATTACTCGCAATGATAAATGCGATGTAATTGTAGTGTGATAAATTAACCCAAGTCTTCTCTCAAGGAAAACTTAATGGGCTATTGTTAGGTATTGCATAAAAAGCAATTAAATCTAAACATTCTAATACCAACGAGGGTTTGAAACATACGGGAATTGAAATACGGAAAATAAACAGCAATCCTAAGCTAGGGTTGTCAATCCCGAGCTACACTAATAAAGCAATAAATCTAACCAGGGGTTGTCAATCCCTAGTTGAACTATGAAAGCAATAAATCAAAGCGATAAACAAAAGCAAAAGCAAACCTATTCTTAGGGTTCGTCAAGCCCTAATCTAAGTCTACTTGTGAATGAACCATAATCATCAATCAACCAACAAGAACAAGGATAAATCGGCGAAATCATATATCAAATTGAATCAAGAACAATCTAAATAGAAATCATAAAATATCGATATAAACTATAAAATAGAATCCAACAATATTCTCAAGCAAAGCATGTAAATGTTCAACAGGAATTAAGAAACGAATTGCATAAATTGAAAAGATGAAAAACAAAAATTAATACTATGATATTGTTTCTATCTGTTGGCTGAAGCTCCCGGAAAGAAATTGCGAGAGGCACCGCGGAAGAAGGACTGCGAACTGAGAACCCGTTTATTTTAACCTAGCACATATATTTATATAAAGTGAGAACGAGCGCCGGTTTACAATGAGCGCCGGCTCAAGAAACAATCTGCATTGGAAAGTAAGCGCTGGATGAAGGTGAACGCCGGCTGGAAAATCATTCTGTCTCACAAATGAGCGCCGGGTCAAAGTGAGCGCGCGGTTGAAAGGAGTCTTCTGACTCATAGATGAGAGGGCGTTCGGAAGGAGCGAGCACTGAGCGATGGCTGGTTGAGCGCGCATTCTAGACGAAATGCTGGTTGGGGTCGGCCATGGTGCCTGAGGTCGATCTTGGGGCGAAGCGCGCTAGGCGGGCGCGCGGCGTTGTGTCGAGAACGCTGGGCGAGCGCTCGGAAGTGAGAGCTGGACGAGGCACACGCAGAGCGGGGTGAGCGGGCGCTAGTTAAGCGATGGCCGCTGGGCGGATGCAGCTGGCGCTGGAGATGCCGCACACGCTGGGGCGCTGAGCGAGGTGCGATGCGGGCGATGGGCGATGGGGCGCGATGGGCGCTGGGCGTGGGCGCTCGGTGAGAGCGCCGGAAGTGGCGGGCTGAGCGCTACGAGGAAGCAACGCTACAGAAAATGGCTGAGCAGCGCTGCCTTGGCGCCGGCTGATCGCAGAACGCGCTAGAAAAAGGACGAACAGCGTAGCGTGCCCAAGCGTTGGTTGAGCTGGCGGCAGGCGTCTGCGACGCCGGGTGGGCGCCGTGTGCGCGGGCGTCGGCGACGCGGCGGCGCGCTGGCTGTCTGAAGTCTTTGGCGCGCGGGCGCTCGTCTTGGCGATCGTGACGTTCGCTCCGTTCTCTCGCGTCCGAACTCCGAATTACGATCCGTTTGTGCCTATGAACTCCTATCGCGATGATCTTAAATAAACTTGATCTTGGAAGATCCAATTCATCAAAATTTAATGCCATTTTACTACAAAACATCGAAACAAATCAAATAAGTCCGAATCGATAAATACAAATCAAACCAACGGCATAAATAGGACAAACTATTGCAAATGACATGTAAAACAATACCAAGAATCAGCACAAATTCATACCAAACAATATTCGCCGGAAGTTTTCATCTTTTGATCCTTGAGGACAAGGATCTTCGTCGGCGGGGGTTATTGTTGTGGATCAGGCGAAGGTGGGGATGTGAAGCTGAAGAATTAATTTTGGTCTCGAAGATGAGCTAGGGTTAGGAGTTGGGGATTTTGCCGTAGGATTGATCCAGCGGAATGTCGCGTCTTGTGAATAACGATTTCAATCTTTATTCTGTCGTGTTGTTTTATTATTTACTTTTCAGTGTTTGTTTTAGTGGGGTCCAGTTTGTTAGGATGAAAAAACACTTTATGTGCTCTCTTGTTTCCCAAGTTCCAATTATGAAAAATATATCCTGTTAGAGTTGGTTAACTCTGACTAAGTGTAATAGCCCGAAAATTTTCAAACTTCGATTATTAATTTCTTTAGCTAAATCGAGATTTGAATTTAGAGCGATTATTAAATTTTATAATCGATGACGTTTCGATCTTATTGTTGAACGAGAAAATTTAAACGAATGTCGGAGAACGAATACAGTTATAAATCGAGTTAGATATTTTTATATGGGATAAATGGTCTAGTCAACCCAACTCATTTTTTTATTCCTCAAAATATTCCAGTTTTTTTTCCGTACTTAATCATTTCTTTCAAAACTCATCATTTCATCTCTAAGCATCCTATGAAAATTTTTATACAACACTCATTTTCCTCTCATTTCCAAGTCTGCTAACAGCAACTGAAGAAAAACCACCAACAATATTTCAGTAAGCAAAACAAACAGATTCATTAAGGTTATATCATTCTACATTCCTCATTAAATTCTGTACTATACTCGTAATATTGTATGCAAATACATGTATATGGTAACCATTAATTTCCACCAAATTCTTGGAAGCAAATGAACAAGTATGATTGAAACAATCGAATAGATAAAATCAAATACATAGAAATTTGCGATAAAGAACATAAGAAAATTCTTAAAAACTTGGCCGAGCCACTGGGGCTCGGCTGTGGAATGTCGAGTGGCCAAGCGAGCGGCGCCAGCACAACCACACGACGACTCAAGCACCCTCGGCAGGGGCCTTCCGGAGCACGGCGAGTTGGCGGCAGCGACACGAAAAAAGCAAGGCGAAAGAGAGATCGAGAGAGTAAACGAGATATGTGTATGTGTTCGTGTGTGTATGAGCGATGGTTCGCAAGAGAACCGAGAGAGAGGAAAGGAGAGGTGAGGTCTCGTGGCGATCTCATGGGAGAAGATGTGTGGCGGCTCGTTGGTCTGGATGCCACGCGGTGGCTAGAGATAAGAACTACGAGGCGAAGATATGGATCTGGGCGAGTGTAGCGCACAGGGATCTTCTGTATGCGTGTGAGTCGATTTGCACCGAGAGAGAAGGGAGATGGGGCTGAGATCGCGACGACGGCCGTTCGCCGGAGACGACGACATGAAGGCTGCGGCGACGGCGGCATCCCTATGTGTGTGTTGTGTGAGCACCGAGAGAGAGAGACGAGAGATAGATCTGAAATGCTTGGGGGGGTTGCTAGGGTTTGATATTATGATGTTAATGGGTCAAATAGTTGGGCCTTGTATATTTTTAGTGGTGGGCCAAAACCTTGGGCTTGTGTTTGTTGTGTGTGGGTCGAAAACTGGGCTTATTTTCATTGGGCCGAAAATATTTGGTGTTGGGCTATATATATATATGTATTGATTTTGGGTTTAGTTTTATAAATTAATGTTTGGGCCGAATATTAATTGTGTTTAGGGCCTTATTCAGTGGGCTGAAAATTTATTAGGATGGGCCTTTAGAATAAATTGCTATGGGCTATTAAATTAAATGGAAGAAGGGCTCTTGAATTAAATTGATATGGACTTTTAATTAAATTGAAGATGGGCTTAGACTTATTTTCAATTTTGGGCTAAGAATTTAATTTGGTAATGGACTTGAACTATTCATCTATGATCCATTAAATTAAATTAAGGATTGAATAAATTCTACACTAATTAAATATGAGATTTAATTCTAATAATCAAAATTTTGAGATTAATTCTAAATTAATTAAATAATAATCTAAATATAAATTATTTAAAATGAGTTAATTAAATTCATTGGATTGGATAAAGTCTAATTTTTAGAAATTGAATAACATAATTAATTAATTATGTTAAAGGATGATTTGAGAAATTTTCTTTTAAAGTGATTTACTTATATAATGAGATGGACCTTATGTAATTTGTTACAAATGTGTGATTGGAAATAAATCCTAAATAGTGGATATCTAAGATGAATTAAATTAATTTGATCGATTAATCAAATATTATTCAACTTTTTAATTGATCCATTTAATTAAGCTTTAATTATGGATCTATTTAATTAAATTAGAGATTTAATTAAATATTAATGAGTTGATTATGTCAAGGAGATGCTTGAGAAAATAGTATTTAAGCAACTTTAATTTATAGAACGATTGTTAGAAGATGATTGATTTATAAGAAACCTTTATTGATTGTGTACTATAGATATGGGTTTCTCTAATAGAAAATGTGGGGCGTGTGAGCGAGAAACACGGCGAGAAAATGATAGTGATGAATGAGGTATTGGAGCTCGAAATCGTTGATCGCGTTAATAAGCAGCGAAGATTAGTTATGAACTTAGGATTCATAAATTATCTGAAGCGGCGTGGAGAAACATCAATGGAAGGAAAGAATGCAGCGTCAAGTGTCATTTATCTTCATGGCGAGACGAACCTAATAGACGACATATAGATTGTTAACTGAGTCGTATCGATAACGAAACCCTAAAACCCAGAAACTCTAAAACTTACAAGATATCGAGTTTGTCGAATCTTAATGATGCTTTCCAAAAGAAACGAACGACGTATTAAATTATATTTCTTACGTTGATAAGGTCCAGCGTGGACGTAGACGAAAACGACAAAGGATCGCTAGCAGGTACTTCAAGAAAGACAATTCTTGAGGTGGGCTTTCTTGAAACAAAAATGTTATGCATAACTCAAAGCATGATTTACAAAGCTTTATGAAATATTATCACATGAAATGTTATTGACTGCCAAATATTTATGTTTTGTTGTTATCCTATCTGAGATTGGTATATCCAATGTGGTATGTGAATATGTTGGTCCACCAACGTTAAAAAAGGGTAACGATCGGATCCGACTTAGTTGAGGACTAACTCGGATTGTGTACACGTGTGATTGTGTGTTAAGGTTAGCTACCTCGACCGGTCACGGCGACTATGTGTAGGTGGCCACCTCCATAGTGCGCGAACGAATGAATGAATAAATGATCAGATATGGAACAACGTGGATGAAATAGTCCGGCCAGACACTTTTGGAAAATGATAAAATGTTTGATAGGCATGAGTCTTTCAACTAAAATCCTCATGTGCTATTGTGGGCAGTTCAATAACTTTTGGATAAAGAAAATATTCTCGGCAATGAGTCCACTGAGTACTTTTGTACTTAGCCCTGCATCTCGTTTTTTATGTGCAGGTTGAGCAAGGATTGATGATGGGTGCGAGGCGGTGCAATGTGGTAGTGGTTTTGTTGCTTTAATTGAAAGGATTTCTAGAACCTTGAGCATACATCGTCATATGTATGTTCACACGTTTATTGCTACCAAACTCTGATGTTTTGTTGGTATCTGTTGATTATGACTGCTTTCATATCGTATTGAACTTGAGGTTGTACCTCGTTCCTTGAATTGCGCCCTGATTGGGTTAAGATTTGAACATTGAACCTTTTGGCAAGTCCTTCTTTGACTAGAGTTTGTATCGAAATAACTTATTCCTTTCAGTCTATGCATTTATTCTCAATTGATTGGTTAATTGTATTGATTAGTAATGTATATATCCGCTGCATTATCATACCAGTGACGATCCATATGATCCGTATTTCTTTGAGAAGTCGGGTCGTCACACTAAGTCTCCTCGCTTTAAGGAGTTAGTTATTTGTTAGTGTTTTTCCTTTTCTTCTCTTTGGTGTACAGGTTACGAAATGTTTCACGGGATGCGATGGTAACACACCGAAGAACATGGAAATAGATCGCTAGAGATCAGGTGGACTAAGTCTGTTCAGTTCCTATTTTTCAGGAGCAAGTTAAGCAACCATCTACCACGACTTAGTCACATCCTTAATGGGCCAGATCGTGGTCCAAGACATGCAGCTGAAGGCCTCTTAATGTCTATAAAATGAGAGGTAAAGCGACTGCAAAAGAGTGCAATTCCTGAAGAATCATCTGAAGATCTGTTTATGTTGTTGAGTCTGTTTTAGTAATATTTCCGATATCACACAAGTGTTTTAACTTCTAATGGTGTTAGAAGGTTGTTCTTTTTAGTACACGAGTGGTGTGAGGAAATCTTTAGTATTTTCATATATCTTGACAGATAGCTTCTTAGCTTTTTCATAAATCTTGATAGATAATTTTAGTACTCAATTTTCCGACTTTATCTTGTGGTAAATTAGTGAGTTTTTGTAACGTTCACTGTAAAAATTTATAGTGAATAATTTCGCCATATTGGCATCTACAGATTATAATTTAATCTGTAGAGTTTTACTTCAGTGTTCTTCAAGTTTTTAATTCCGCTGTTTTACTCTGTGTGTGGATAACAGTCTACATAACAGTTTTGTGTTTAGGCGAAGCAACACTTTCAATTGGTATAAGAGCTTACACTCGATACACTGAGTGAGATCTTGTGAGGTATCTTCGCTATAATTTCACCATGGATTCAAAAAATTCTAGGTATTATCGACCACCAATCTTGGATGGATCGAATTATTCATACTGGAAGACCGGAATTCGCTCATACATCAAGTCCATTGATGTCAAAGCATGGCAGTCCGTGGAGAACGGATGGTCAGTCCCAAAGACCAGCGATGTTCGAGGCGATGTTACCCCAACACCGTGCGCACGGTGGACAAGAGATCGTGTTTGACGACGCAAACTCAGCGAGAGGCCCTCAATGCCATTTACGCATCCGTGGACATGACAATGTTCAAATTGATCAAGAACAGCGCATCTTCGAAAGATGCATGGGAGTTCTTCAACGGTATTGTGAGGGTGATACAATTATAAAGAAGTCTCGACTTTGCATTCTCACTTCCAAATTCGAGAATATGAAGATGTGAGAAGAAGAGTGTAGGGAAAACTTATTTTAAGCCTCTCCCGAGGATCTATCTTGGATGTTTAATTCACCATACATTGATTATATTCCTAGCATGCACCTATATAATTAATTGCAACACGTAGGGGTTTTCTCGTGTTTACCTTTGAATCTGTCGGGGATTAACGGATCGAGACTCGTGCTTTGATCTTCTGGACTGTATCCCGGTTGCCCAATCTCCAATATCGAGTGAGGATAATCTATGGAGAATGCTACAGAAAATCGCCCTATTCCTCTCTACAATTTTCGAGAATTACCTCCCAAAGTTCTATGGGAATTTTCGAAAAAAATGATAGGATAATTTAGGATTAGCCTTGATTTTATCTCTTACCTAATAATGCATTACCATAATCCCATAAGGAAAGGATCTATGCATATCCCATAAATATAATAATATCCTTATAGGATAAAGAGAATCAAATCCTTGCCTTAGAGGGATAGGGGGCGCCGATTTTCCTTAAGCCACGGGCTGGATGGGCCGCCCGAGGATCAAATGCAAGGAATAAAGATGGGCCTCAAATAAATTAATTATCTTATGTTCATTTCGAACATAAATTAATTTATAAACATTCATTCATGCCACTAGAGAATAAATCTTGACTTACCCTTTATTACGAAGGTGAGTCGGACTTGCACTTAGACATTCTGAATCCCGTATTTAAGATATCGCGCGTCCATTAATTATTTAGAGCATTACATTGCTTAAAATAATTAATATCTTTAATTCCTTAAGTAGTACCACTCAACCTTATTATTGTACTTGAGCTAACTCAACTGCGGGGTTTAGTACAATAAACCTTTGAGCTCATTAGGGGACTTCATCATCCTTAACGGATACGGTGACTCGATCTGAGATAACTAGCATGACATAAAAGCACCGCCACCACCCAAGATCACGGAGAATATTGGGTTAGAACATATAACCCTCACCCATAACAAGTCAAAGTGATGGTCAGCAACTCATACTCACCTAATACCTTATCGAGGTTTAGATCATCGTAAGTCACCGAGATCTAGGTTCTTCACGATGGTCAGATAGAAGAACTCATCTCACTGTGATCCATCAATACGTCAGAGACATACCAGCATAGATAAGCAACCAAGTCAAGTCACTTCTTATCTATACCGCAGCCTATACCGATAACTCGTCCTCAAGTTGTCTCAGCTGTGATAATTTTTATATCTCATAAAGCTTGACCAATCATAAAAACTTCTATGATCTTCTACACACTGTATGATCTAACTTATATATGAGATAAGGGGACACAGATATATGCAATCAAGTAATCAATTCGGATAGGAGATTGTAATAGTGGTAACAGAAACATTGTATACAAGCTCAACCAAAGCGCTTTCGATTATACAAATCCAACAATCTCCCACTTATACTAAAGCAAACTTTTAGTATACAATATGTCTCTACTAGCTATTACAAACAAAACCATCACTTTGCTTCTCCCACTTATACAAAAGTTTCCTTTCTAAGTGGGTGCCATCAAGCGCAATCCAGTCCTCGAGCGTGCGCCGTAGACTTTTGCGGCGAGCTCTTTATGAATGGATCCGCTGGGTTATCCGTCGTATCAATCTTTTCAATCAAGCCGTCCCTCGTCTCACGATTTCTTGTATGACATGGTACTTTCTCTATGTGTTTGGTCGCCTTGTGGGTCCGTGATTCCTTGAGTTTGCCATCGCACTGTGTTATCACGATGAACTATGATACTCTTGGGCAAACCAGTACCACACCTAGATCCATGAGGTAGTTTTGAACCATCTGACCTCCTTAGCAACCTCCTCGGCGGCCACGTGTTCGGCTTCCATGGTAGAGTCCGCAATGCATCGCCGCTTTGCACTCCGCCAGATCGGCTCCACCTCCCAAGGTAAACACATAGCCCGAGGTAGACTTTTTCTCATCACGGTCGACTTGGAAATCCAGTGCAGATAACCCAAAGGCATTAGACTATCTGCATGGTAAACTAGCCTATAATCTCGAGTCCTTTTCGGTGCTTGAGTATATGCTTTATTGCATCAATGAGCTTGTCGAGGTTAGGCGATATCTAGCTACTATGCCTACCGCATAGCGATATCGGGCCACGTACATAGCATTGCATACATGAGACTTCCTACGGCGGGCGTAAGGAACTTGTCTCATTCCTCTATCTCCTGCGCTTATAGGTGATCGCTCCTTAGATAAAGGAACGCCATGTCCGAAAGGTAGCAATCCTTTCTTGGTATCGCATACTAAAGCGAGTAATCACGGTATCAATGTAAGGCGCCCGAGATAAGCTCAACTTTTCCTCCTGCGATCTCGGTAAACCTTGATCCCAAGAATGTCGTTGTATCTCCTAAGTCTTTCATTTGAAACGATCGGATAACCAACTCTTTACGTCGATAACAACTTCACATTGTTGCCAACTAGAAGAATGTCATCTACATAAAGTGCAAGAAATACCACATCACCGTTGACATCTAAATGATACACACAACTCTCGCTAGCAACCGGGTAAATCCATAGGACTTTACCACCTCGTCAAAGCGTAAGTTCCGGATCGTGAGGCTTGCTTAAGCCCATAAATGGACTTCTTAAGCTTCCATACTAGATGCTCTTCACCTTCATAACCCTCGGGTTCTTTGCATATAGATGTCTCTACCTTCCTCAAGGTAACCGTTTAGAAAAGTGGTTTTCACATCCATTTGCCAAACCTCAAGGTTCAAGTGGGCTGCTATGGCCAGAAGAATTCTGATGGACTTGAGCATTGCTACAGGCGAAAAAGTCTCATCTAAATCGATGCCCTCAATCTAAGTGTACCCTTTCGCCATAAGCATGGCTTTAAAAGCCGAAACCTCTCCATCTGAATCTCTCTTCCTCTTGTATGCTAACTTACTACCTATGGCTTCCTTGCCATCTGGTAGAGGTGTCTTTTCGTATACATCCATAGCTATTATGGACTCAATTTCTAAGTCCATAGCGGTGTACCATGATCTTGCATCAATGTCTTGTACCGCCTCGTTGTACGTCCATGGGTCGATTATTGCCTGTTCGTTTCCTGGGACTAAATCCGAAGATTCATCCACGAACATAAATCGCTTGGGTTGACGAACAACCCTCCCACTACGACGAGGCGCTACTAGCACAATGACAACGGTGGGTGCAGTAACTTGTGGTTCTCTATCATGCACAACTTGCTGGATAGGAGCCACTTGTACGGTCGGTATCTCTAGTGAAACTCGACCCACTTCAATTTCTTGAAGTATCTGGTGTCGATCTTTCCCACTAGACACGACATCTCGTACCTTTGGCTTAATCGATGGTGGAATACGATCATCTTCTAATTCTTGAAGAATGATTTCAACTTTGGATTTATGATTTTTCATATAATCCTCTTCTAAGAATCGGGCATTAGTGCTAAAATAACCCTTCCCGATCCTTATGACTATTGAATAAACCACCTTCGTTCCTCTAGGATAGCCAATAAACAGCCTTGCATCGGATCTAGCCTCCAACTTGTCAGCCTTCTTGTTCAGCACATGTGCTAGACTGCCCCATATCCTTATGTGGCTTAAACTAGGCTTGCGCCCAAATCACAACTCGAAAGGGGTCTTTTCGACTGACTTGGATGGTACTAGATTTGGCAAGTATGCCTCTGTTTCTAAGGCATACCCTCAGAACGAAATAGACAATGTTGCATAACTCATCATTGATCTAACCTTTTCTAAAAGAGTCCTATTTCTTCGCTCTGACACACCATTTTGCTGTGGTGTGCCCGGTATAGTGCGCTGGGAGGTAATCCCACACTTCACTAGATAGTCCATAAACTCGTTACTGAGGTATTCGCCACCGCGATCAGACCACAGTGACTTGATACTCTTACCAAGCTTCGTCTCCACTTTCGCCTTAAATTCTTTGAATTTTTCAAAGCATTCAGACTTGCGGTGAAGCAGGTATACGTATCCGTACCTTGAGTAATCGTCAATGAAAGTGACAAAATACTCGTACCCTCCACGAGCTTGTGTGGACATCAGTCCACACAGGTCAGAATGGACTAGCTCCAACACTTCTTTGGCTCTATAACCTTCGCTTTAAAGGGTGCGGTCGACATCTTACCTTCATATAGATTCGCAGATGGGAGCAGATGGCGTTAGATTACCCAACGCCCATTCTTAGCCGTCTTTAGATCCTATTTAGATTGATGTGACCTAAACTAAGATGCCAGAGAAATGTGGTGTCGTCTTGCGAAGAAAACTTTCCATTTTTAAGGTTTGTAGATGATGCAACATAGTTATAGGTATTATGTTTGGCAGAGATAGTATAAAGCGAATTATATAATTTGCCAACACAGATAACTTCGTCATTTCTTATGATAGAAACACCACTATCAAAAATAACAGAATATCCATGAATAAATAATTTCGAAACAGAAACAAGGTTCCGCCGAAAATCCGGCACATACAAAACGTCTTTTAAAACTAAAACTGTTGAATCAAAACATAAAGTAACATCTCCGACTGCAACGGCCTCGACTTTCGCCGTGTTGCCCATGGAGATCGTTATCTCGCCATCATCGACTCCCTTGTCCACGTGGAACCCATGCAGGTGTAACAAACATGATCGATCGCACCCAGATCTACTATCCATGAATGAGTAGAACAAGTCGCTAAACATGTTTCCGTTACTAAAGCAAATGGTATACCTTGAGCCTTGAGCATAGGGCACTTGGCCTTCCAATGCCCAGTCTTGCCGCACTTGAAGCACTTGCCCCTCTCCTTTGGCTTCTTTAAGCCTCCTGGTGGCGAGCATGTTCTTGCTCCCATTACTCCCACTATTTCCTCGCCTCTACCACCTTCGTGCCCTTTTTCTTTTCCATTTTGCAACGGGAAATTTGGGCCCCTAGATTTGCTAGCAAGAGCATGTGCTCCTTTACCCATAACTCCTTCCGCGGCCACGAGATCATTAAGCAACTGACTAAGTGTATACTCGGTCTTGCTCATGATCGCATTCACGTGAAAATTCTCAAAAGACTTGGGCAGTGTATTGAGGATGATATCGACCTTGGCTTCGCCGTCAATACCTCCTCCCAACTGATCAAGACTATCCATGAGATGAGTCATGTGGGAGACATGTTCATGGACCGAACTTCCTTCTTCCATCTTACACGCTAAGATTTCTCTCATTGTGTGGAGCGGTCGTCCGATCCGATTGCCCAAACTTACTCTCGAGACTTGACCATATTTCGATCGCGTCACCATCGATCGATCTTTGCGGTACAAGCCTTTGGACATAGTAGTCATCATATAACATTTGGCCATATTATTTGACTTATGCCAAAGTCCGCTTGACTCTCATTGCTTTCGTTAGTCGATCGTCGATGAGGCATCGGGTTTAGGAGTAGTGAGAACAAACATGTGTTCTTGAATGATAAGAACATATTCCATGTTTCATTTCCACTCGATAAAATTCGGACGGATAAGGGATTTTGTGCGAGCATATTGATAATCGATTATAAGAGACATATCCGAAAAGATAATGTAAAACACATAAGCATACGATTACACATAATTCGTAACAATAATATTGTAACCTTTTGATAAAACAATATTAATTGAAACCTCCAATCGCCCAAGGAATTCCTCATGCAAGCCACGCGTGTGGACGTTTATGTAATATCCCGCAGTTTTAATGCTTAATTACGATAATTAAAATCATAATTTAGAAATTAATCCCGATTATTAAAATCTTAATTAGTCAACTCTTGACTTTGACAAAGCATAATTGGATAATTTCTGTGTGAGATTCACTGATGCTTAGTGAATTAAGGAATATAATTTCCGATATTCCATCGAACATAATTTTCTAACGACGAATAAATTCGACAATTCGTCTTCTGAGATTATTAAGCGGTTAAGCTTAATTTGAAATTCGATTATTATTATAGGAATAAGTAAAGTTGTTACAACTTTATTTTGAGCGTTTAGAGATAATTAGCCTATGAGAATTTTGAGGCGTTTCAAACGTGCATTTTTAGAGATGAGTCGATAACTCAGCCAGATGATCACGAAATTATAAAATTCAAATTCCTATAATTATTTTATGATATAAGAGCATTATTTATTATTAAATAATGCTAGAAAATTCAAGAATGCAATGTACCTATGGTTATGGGTTTCGAAAACCCTAAAATTTCGAATTAGGGTTTTTAAGGTCTAAAATTTATTTTTAATACTTTTCTATGATTGAATTTATTATCTAAAACATATAATATGTCACATAACTATGTATTAGCTATTTAATACAAGAAAATAAAATATTTGGGATTATTCTAGGATTTTCGAAAATCTAGGGTTCCTAAGTGTGAAATTTAATTTAATTCCTATCCAATTGATGATATATCATATTTATTATATTAATATGATATTATTTTGGATAATATGAGTTATATAGCAAGTTGCACAAGTTGGGTGCCACCTATATGAAAAGGGACGAAAATTGTGTACATTAGGTGACAAAATTTGATCAAATCATATCCTATAATTAATGAATGGCTATGAGTTGTATCTTATCTTATATTAGGTGTAAAGTGAACATAGTTAGCAATTTGAACAAGTAATCCTTGGCTCATTTATGAGGGACCCGAAATGTTGGAAAATTGGGGTTGAAATTATTTAATTTCATACTATATAATAGTGCCACTTGTTGGAGTTGAAATATTTGAATTTTCTAAAGTAACTTTATGATATAATTATAATATAGTATATGATATAAAAAAAATAAAACAATTATCCTAAAGGCTTGAACATAGCCGACACACACATGGTGTGCAAAATTGATATTTTCTTTTGTTTTATGCTAAGTATGGTTCAATGTATTTACTAAGTGATAAGATAAGGTATCCACTTGTATATGAGATGTAAAGATAAGATGGTGTTCAAATTAAACAAGTAACTATAGCCTTTGTTTGCTAGTAGTTGAAATTGTTGACAATTAAATGTGAAATCAAATTAGAAGTCATAGTGTAAAATGTTGACTATTCAAATATGACATTATCCTAAATTAATATTATAGTATATGATAGGATAAAAATAAAATTTATTCCTTTACATTATTAAATGGCCGAAAACCTCATTAGAATATTAAAGATAAATATGCAAATGTATTATAATAATTTAAATCATCACTATACTATAATAAAGTGACGTGAACATAAGAACCAATAGAATAAAAAAAAATTGTCTTAGCTAATACATGCAATTGCCGTGAGCTATACTAGGAAGAAAGGAAAATAGTTTTGTTTTTAGCAATCACCAAGTGGAACAAATAATGTGATAAGGTTCCACATTAATGAATGACATGAAAGAAATAAAAATCTTGTCTTTAAGCATATCAATTTGGCCGATTATTTTGACCATGTGTACAAGTGGATTAGTTGATATTTTATGTGTAATAATTACACTACAAGTTGGTTAAATCTATAAATATAAGGTAAGCTCCACAATATCTCATTTAGCTACCCTTAAGACCGAAAATATTGTGAGAGAAATTAGAGAGAACCCTTCAAGTTCAATCCCAAATCTTAGACAAATAAACGTTGCCGATCAAATTCGACACCGATTAAAAGGTTAGATTTCTTCGAGCTTCGTTTACATGCTAGAATTTTCGATTTTAGTCCATTAGAATTCATGTTATAAGCTTAGTTCTTATATGATATTTTCGAAAATTATGTAACCTATGCTAATACGTTTAGATATTATGTTTATATGATATTATAAAGCATGTACCATGATTATATTACAAAGTTATACATGATATTAAATTCTAAGAAAGGACCAAAAACATGTAGGTAGGATATGTTGATGATTTTGATTTTTAATTGTTGATTTGAGCATGAAATAATAATCTAGGGTATTAAATAAGCTTATATGAATTTATATAGAATTTTTGGAAAACTTTAGTACCTAAGTTCATAAATTTCAAAAATTGTAATATATGATATGATATTGAGATATAATCCAAATTTAAGTGTTATCATATCATATTGATGATGTAGATTCATAATATATGGATGTGTGAATTTATTGGAATTTATAAAAATTATTTTGACCTAAGTTAAAATTTTCGAAAGTGACTTAGGTAAATTTTATTCAATGGTTCACAATAAATAACAATTATGTTATAGTAAGCATAGTTAAGGGTGATTAAGTGTTATGTGAATTTATTAAAATTTTTGGAAAATGATTAATTGATTAATTAGGGTGACCGAAAATCATACCCTATGTGTATTAATGTTATAAATTTATTTTATCAAGTATAATTACATAAAATGTTCTAAAATAATGTTTTGGACATAGTATGATTTTATAGGAATCTTTGGAACAAGAATTGTACATTAAAATCGAAAATTTCATAATAAATTGAAAAAGTCAAAATGTTGACCTTGAGTTGACTAAAGTCAAAATTGTTGACTAAAGGTTGACTTGGTCAAAATTGTTGACCAAAAACATTGACCAAGGTCAAAGGGCACATAATTCGATGTCGTGATCTATGTGACGTAGACGTTTAGTAACAATGTAACTTACGTTACGTAAGTACATTAAAGCGTCATTATATACTAAAAGGTAGAATATCTCTTATGAATTGAGAAAATTCATAATCGACATTAATTGATTAGGAAGCGTCAAAATAAGTCCGTCGTTAGTATTATTTGACGCAGAGAACGTTATAGACTATGTTCGTCTCTCTCGAGCGTGATCAGCGTACTAAAATAGTTCTTACGTTAAGGTGGGGCGTGGACTTGAGCTTTCGACTTAGAAAGGCGTTATTGAAAAGCTACGTGCTGGTGGGCTTTATTCAAAACCCTTTATTTACTTGCTTTACGCAAATGAAAAGTATTTTATTCTGATTTCATTTGAGAAATGATATGATTACATGCCCAAAGTGTTTATGTTTTATGTATGATCTATCGTTGTTGGGCGAGCCAACTATGAGAAATTGATATTGGATCCTAAGCGGAAGGATTATACACAGCTAGGATTGATCGATGTGATGATATATATATTATATGTGGAGTTGGTGGCATGATGATATTGAAAGTTGTTGGTTCCCTACCAACGTATGATGATCCCGATGTGATATCATATTATATGAGAAGAGGTGGCATGATGATATTGAAAGTTGTTGGTTATTACCAACGTATGATGATCATGATGTGATATCATATTATATGAAGCGGTGGCATGATGATATTGAAAGTTGTTGGTTCGCTACCAGCGTATGATGATCCCGATGTGATATCATATTATATGAAGCGGTGGCATGATGATATTGAAAGTTGTTGGTTCGCTACCAGCGTGTGATGATGTTATGTGATGACGTTTTATGATGATGTTATGATATTACTAAATGAGAACGATATGGATCATACGAGAAAAAATATGTCCGGCGGGCGACTTTTGAAAATGAGAAAATGTTTTAGTAAGCACGAGCATTTCCAATAAAACCTCGTGTGTTACTCGAAGGCGATGTAATTAAAGAAAATGTTTTGGCATGAGCCCACTAAGTGCATTCTTGTACTTAGCCATGCATATTTGTTTTTAAATGTGCAGGTTGAGCAGTTGATGTTGGATGTTGAAGTGTTGAGCAGTTGGAATCTTCTGTCATCGATAAGTATAGCCTTGATTACATATCGTCATATGTGTAATCACATGTCTTTCCGCTGCAGAGTTATATAGGTTATGTTTCGAGTTGAACCCTTTAGTCAAGAGTCTAAATGATCCAGTTTTGTATGTACGATATATGTGTCACATTAAATGATATGAAGTTCTGAGAATTTGTCTATTATATATCTCGTAGTTCCATAATTAGTGTTTGTTACTGTTGGTAATCCACGTCATTAGTAACAGTTTACGCTAATCCGTACTTTGGGTTGGCGGTCATTACGCTTTACATGAACCCCCGACTGCACTAAAATATACCTTTTAGTCGTTTAATTTCAATCAATGTCAACTTATCCTTATGATGAATGAAATTAATGATTGGACATTACTAGACCACATCACTATCGCAAGAAGGGACTTGTGGGAAGTCGTACTCGAGGTGATGTCTAAGCAATAATACAATTTTAACGAATAAAATAAATTCTTAGAATTTGCATACTCGATGGGACCATACCGCCCAATCCAAATTCCTTTGTTATCTCATTTTAAATCTATCTCTAGAGAACTTATGAAAGATCGCATATGCAAGCTACGCGTTTGGACGATTACATATGAAACTCCCACTTCTCAATAGATTAAAATGTTTTATTTAGAAATCTCATCTAACAAACTTATGACAAACAGTGCAAGCAAGCCACGCGTGTGGACGTTTACTCATAGTGCGTATCACTTTGTTTAGAGATCAAAAAGTGGAGGTCTTGATATTTAATTTAAAATTAATATGTCGGGTTACTTACTTAGTCTTTTTGTTCAAAAGGTTTGTCCATGCAGATCACGTAATCCTAGCATGCTTTTCTATAGAACTCAACATGTAAAACATGCTCGCAGAATTCTAAAATATGCTTTGAAAAACACGATAAACCTAGCATGCTTACTATGCGCATCCAATCACAAAAACATATAATATGTTTGTCTACGTAATTTAAACATACATAGCAAGCTTCTGCATAATTGAAACATCCACGACATGCAATGAACGATTAAAAATAAAATAAAACGTTCATCGTGGTCCACTCGTGGAACCTGCACTTTCCTGCCTAATCTATTACATAGAATTGTAAAGTACAAATCTTCATAAACTTGAAAAAACGAGCCTCGCGTGCACGGGCACGGACTGGATTCGTCAAAACTGGATTCGGGCTGGAAAATCGGGTTCGGGCTGGAAAACGGGTCTGGGCTGAATTTGGCCCAAAATGGGCCGGGCAGCGAGCTGAGGCACAGCCCACGCGTCTTGATCGCCTACGTACGTCGCGCCGCCTCGCATGCTCCTCGCGGGCTTCCTCGCGATCACGGCGCGACCACGACCCGCCGAGCTCGCGTGCGCGACCATGCTCGCGCTCGCGCCCGTCGTCGCTACCCGCGCGCACGCTGCGCGCGTTGCCTCGCGTCCGTCCTCGCGGTCGCGAGGCTGCTCGCGAGGCCCGGGATCTCGCGGGATAATCGCGCGCCCGCCGCCGCAGCGCCAAGACGATCGCGCGCGCCTCTGCGGATGCGAGTGGGGCGCGACTGCGACGAGCGCCGCCGAAGCGCCGCGCTTTCTACGCCAGCGGTGCCGAGGCCTCCAGCGCCGAAGCGCGAGCCCGCACCCGGCCGCCGAGCTATGCCGCCGCGTTACCCTCGCCCGACCGCCGTGACCTCATTGAGGTTTCTCGGCTGCTACGCCGAGATCGCCGAGCGCTTGCCGCCGCCGAAGCGGTACCGAGGCGTCTGCGCTGCAAGCACGCGCCCGCACCGCCTCGGCCGCCGAGCCATGCGCCCCACCTCCCCGCCTGCTCGCCATGCCGCCGAGAACGCACGCATGGCGTCGAGCGCTGTGCTCGCGCCGTGCGTCCGGTTTCTCCGGGTGAGTCTTCATCGTCTCGTTCTTCGTGCTTTCATCTTCGTTCTTCTTTTACAGATAAGATTTACAAGGAAAAATCTAATCTAACCACGGATTTTCTCGTGGTGAAAAACAAAATCCGACAAAAATAAAAACGAGCCACGATGAACGACGAATTCACAATTAATTAATTGTGCACGTTATAATCAAACGTGAATTAATCCAACAGAGCCAAGAAACTAATCCTGTGCTCGATACCAATTGTAGGGAAAACTTATTTTAACCTCTCCGATGATCTATCTTGGATGTTTAATTCACCATACATTGATTATATTCCTAGCATGCACCTATATAATTAATTGCAACACGTAGGGGTTTTCTCGTGTTTACCTTTGAATCTGTCGGGGATGAACGGATCGAGACTCGTGCTTTGATCTTCTGGACTGTATCCTGGTTGCCCAATCTCCAATATCGAGTGAGGATAATCTATGGAGAATGCTACAGAAAATCACCATATTCCTCTCTACAATTTTCGAGAATTACCTCCCCAAAGTACTATGGGAATTTTCGAAAATAATGATAGGTTAATTAAGGATTAGCCTTGATTTTATCTCTTATCTTATATTTATAATGCATTACCATAATCCCATAAGGAAAGGATCTATGCATATCCCATAAATATAATAATATCCTTATAGGATAAAGAGAATCAAATCCTTGCCTTAGATGGATAGGGGGCACCGATTTTCCTTAAGCCACGGGCCTGGATGGGCCAGCCCAGGGATTAAATGCAAGGAATAAAGATGTGCCTCAAATAAATTAATTATCTTATATTCAGCCCAGAACATAAATTAATTTATAAACATTCATTCATGCCACTAGAGAATAAATCTTGACTTACCCTTTATTACCGGGTGAGTCGGGCTTGCACTTAGACATTCTGAATCCCGTATTTAAGATATCGCACGTCCATTAATTATTTAGAGCATTACATTGCTTAAAATAATTAATATCTTTAATTCCTTAAGTAGTACCACTCAACCTTATTATTGTACTTGAGCTAACTCAACTGCATGGTTTAGTACAATAAACCTTTTGAGCTCCTTAAGGGGACGTCATCATCTTTAACGGATACGGTGACTCGATACAGATAACTAGCATGACATAAAAGCACTGCCACCATCCAAGATGTGGAGAATATTGGGTTAGAACATATAACCCTCACCCATAACAAGTCAAAGTGATGGTCAGCAACTCATACTCACCTAATACCTTATCGAGGTTTAGACCATTGTAAGTCACCGAGATCTAGGTTCTTCAAGATGGTCAGATAGAAGAACTCATCTCACTGTGATCCATCAATACGTCAGAGATGTACCAGCATAGACAAGCAATCAAGTCAAGTCACTTCTTATTTATACCGCAGCCTATACCGACAACTCGTCCTCAAGTTGTCTCAGATGTGATACTTTTTATATCTCATAAAGCTTGACCAATCATACAGACTTCTGTGATCTTCTACACACTGTATGAGATAAGGGGACACAGATATATGCAATCAAGTAATCAATTTTGATAGGAGATTGTAATAGTGGTAACAGGAAACATTGTATACAAGCTCAACCAAAACTGCTTTCAGTATACAAATCCAACAAAGAGAACATCAACAACTACACCAAGAGGATATTGGATATTGCCAATGAGTGCCAAGATCTTGGTGATGCGATAAGTAACAAGTTACTGGTGTCCAAGGCTCTTTGAACCTTATCCACAAGATTTGAGATGAAGGTCACGGCTATTGAGACATCTCAAACGTTTGCAGCCATTGAGTTCATGGATCTCATGAATTCACTCAAGACATACGAGATGAATCTGGAGGAGAAAGGTGCAATCAATAAGAAGTAGACTGTTGCCTTCACTACTGGCGCAACATCCAGTGGAACATCGCGGGAGATAATTGAGTTGGATGATGAAGAGGAGCTGCAGGAGATCAATGCTGGCGATGATGTTGCTCTAATCACCAGGAAATTCAACACTATGGTAAGGAAGATGAACAAGGCGAAAGTTCAAGCTAGTCCCATGGATCAAAATCATCGAATGGTAGAATATCCGCCTTCAAAACCTCAAAGCTTCACTCCACCAAGACCCGGTGAGAAGTCTTTTCCTCGAGACAAGTTTAGGTATGATTCCTCCAACATTGATAGTATCCATGCCGTGAATGCAAAGGGTATGGTCACTATGCGAATCAATGTGCGAACACGCTAAGAAATAGAGGAAAGTCGTACTGGGTATCATGGAGTGATGATGAAGCTGAGTTCTTCGAAGAGGTAAATAGTGACAATGACGCATGCGGCCAGATTGTTGCCACAAAGACTCCATGTCGCGGTTTCGAACATTATCGATCGATGAGGAGATGCGATCGGTTTGATCCAAGAACAAGCGGTATGGTCTCGACTATTATTCAAGTTTGTTTTGCTTAAATGCTCTTGTGAATGATACATATTGTCAGGGCGAGTATGATGAAGACACTATCGCCATAGTACAAGAGTTGAAAAAGCTATACGACGAGTTACTTGAAAAATGGAAAAGATAAAGTCGAGATCTTGAGCTCACATCAAGAGAGAATACGAGGCTGAAAGCATCTCTGGCTAAGCATGAAGTCTTGGTAACACAAAGGAAAGTCGAACTAAACAAGGTGACTTGTCAACTTGAAGTGGCATAAGGTACTTTCAAAAAGTGGAACACAGGTACGTCTAAATTAGATGATGCTTTGTTAATGGGTAAAACAGATACTACTGGTTTAGGTTTTACACATGTTCCTAACACTGTTGTTCCCACAATTGTCGCCACAAATGGGAAACCATTCGTTAAAAAAGTTGAACCGGTAAAAAGGGTAAAAATGACACAAAGAAAACATAGAAAATATGTATGTCATTACTGCTCTACACCTGGTCACATTAGGCCTTTCTGTTATAAACTGAAAGCAGATTTTAATGCACATAGGATGATGCCTAGGTCATGTTATATGAACACGTCGCGCATGCACCCCCACTGCTCGCACACACCGCAAATAAACACGACCAACAAGGGAACTGACTCAAAGAAAGTTTGGGTCAAGAAAGATGATGTAAAATGCCATGTTTATACTGCATTGAAAACTAACATTTCAGGTTCATCGTATTTTGATAGCGGTTGTTCCCATCACATGACTGGTAACAAAAGCTGCCTTGCCAACTATGAGTCGTATGATGGGGGTAGTGTATCATTTGGAGGTGGTTCTAAAGGAAAAATCATAGGCAAAGGACTCCTAAATGTCCAAGGTTTGCCTAGCCTCAAGAATGTCTTGCACGTACAAGGTTTAATGGCAAATCTTATAAGCATAAGTCAATTATGTGACGAGGAGTTGCAAGTGAAATTTGACAAAGATTCTTGTGAGGTCTATGATGGTAAGAACACATGTCTCATGAAAGGACAAAGGTCAGCTGATAACTGTTATATGACCGACGAACCAAAGTGCAATAAGGCACAAATTGATGAGAGTGTGTTATGGCATCAAAAGTTATGACATACTAACTTTAGAAATCTTGACAGGTTGAACAAGATGGAAGCAGTGCGTGGACTACCCAAGCTGGCAGAAGCTGGAAAGGTGGTCTATGGTGATTGTCAAAGGGGAAAATAGACCCATGTTCCCAACGCTGTTGTACATCATCGCAAATAACATTATGGTACAACACGCTGTTTTGAGCTGCTCCACATGGACTTAGTAGGGTCTGTCGAGATCGAAAGCTTGGGTGGCAAGAGGTATACATGTCATTGTGGATGATTTTTCAAGGTACACATGGACATTCTTTTTACGAGAAAAATCAGACACGTTTGAAACGTTTAAAATCCTCTTTGCTAGTATTTTTAACATGTTTGGCGTTCAAGTGTCAAGGATCCGATCAGATCATGGAAGAGAGTTCGAGAATATCTCTTTCATAAATTTTTGTGAGAAAAATGGAATTTTCCAAGAATTCTCCGTGCCAAAAACACCTCAACAAAATGGTGTAGCTGAGCGCAAGAATCGAACTCTAATAGAAATGGCACGAGTTATGTTAAGCTCGAAAGGCCTGTCTAAACGTTTTTGGGCAGAGGCTGTTAACACCTCATGTCATATTAACAATCGCGTGAACATTCGACCAGGTTCCTTCAAAACACCGTATGAAATTCTGAAAGGAAGGAAACCTAATCTCAAATATTTTCATGTGTTTGGGTGTGTTTGCTACATCTTGAATGATAGAGATTATCTCACCAAGTTTGATGAGAAAAGTGATAAAGGGATTTTTGAAGGGTACTCTCTAAATAGTCAAGCATACCGTGTGTATAATTTGAGATTACGGACCATTCAAGAGTCCATAAATGTTGTTTTTGATGATCTTGCTAATCTAGTAGGGAAAAGGCAAGATGAGAATGTGGCTAAATTGATAGAAGATTCAGAGAATCCTGTCCAACAGGATGTTAGCGGCAGTGATGTCATCACTACTGAAGCCACAACCATTGGAACAGATACACAAGCATCTGAAGGCTCCAGTGACACGGAGAATGAAGCTGAAAATGACGTCCAACAACAAGAAAGATGAGATCCTCCAGGAAGAATACGTAAGAATCATCCAATCTCTCAAGTCATAGGTGATGTTCAAGATGGTGTTCGAACACGAGGTACAACACCATTAAACTACAGAGAGATGGTATGTTTTTCATCCATATGTGCTTCAATGCCAGGTTTTATATGTTTCGCCTCTAAAATTGAGCCTAAGAACATAAAAGAAGCTTTGGGTGATGAGTTCTGGGTCATTGCTATGCATGATGAACTTAACCAATTTGTTCGAAATGATGTATGGTATCTTGTTTCGAGAACTGTTGATAGGAATGTTATCAGAACAAAGTGGATTTTCAAGAACAAATCGGACGAATTTGGTGTCATAATTCGCAACAAAGCCAGACTTGTCGCATAAGGACTCAAGTGGAAGGCATAGACTTTGACGATACATTTGCACCAATTGCACGCATTGAGTCCATACGGTTGCTCCTACCCATTGCATGTTATTTGAACATCAAGCTACATCAAATGGATGTCAAAGGAGCATTCCTAAATCGTGAACTCAAAGAAGAGATATACGTCGAACAGCCCAAGGAATTTGAAGATCCACATAAGTCTAACCATGTTTTCAGGTTAATAAAGCATTATACGGTCTTAAGCAAGCATCGAGAGCATGGTATGGTCATTTAACAAAGTTCTTAATTGATTTCGGGTTTGTTCGAGGAAATGCTGATAGAACATTGTTTATAAAATGAAATCAGCACAACATTCTTATCACACAAATTTATGTGGATGATATGATAGTTGGATCTACCTCACAAAAAATGCTTGATGAGTTTGCAAGTGCTATGTCGTCTAAATTTGAGATGAGCATGGTAGGAGAACTAACGTATTTCTTAGGTCTCCAAGTTAAGCAAATGGATGATGGAATTTCTGTGTCCCAAAGCAAGTATGCAAGGGATATGGTGAAAAAATTTGAGCTGGAAGGAGCAAAGCATATGAAAACGCCAATGGGGTCAAGTGACAAACTGACCAGAGATGATGCTGGAGAAGATGTTGACCCAACACTCTACAGATCAATGATAGGAAGTCTCCTATATCTCACACCACACGACTGCATTTAATGTTCAAGTGTGTGTTTGCGCCAGTACCAAGCTAAGCTTCAAATGTCACATCTAAAGGTCACAAACGTGTTATCGGTATGTTTCGAACACCGGACCTTGGTATTTTCTTTTCAAAAGACACGAACACGAATTTGGTTGGATTTAGTGATTCGGATTAGGCTGAGGATACTGATGATAGAAAGAGTACGAGTGGGGGCTGTTTTTATCTTAAAAATAATTTGGTGTCTTGGCATAGTCATAAGCAAAGTTGTGTTTCACTATCTACTGTCGAGGCAGAGTACGTAGCAGCGGGAAGTTATTGCACACAACTCCTTTGGTTAAAACAAATGCTTAACGACTACGGTATTGTGAGCACTAAGCTTTTAGTATATCGTGATAACATAAGTGCAATCAATATCTCTAAGAACCCCGTTCAACATTCGAGGACGAAACACATAGATATATGACACCACTTTATAAGAGATTTGGTGGAGGATGAGGTAATCAAGTTAGATTATGGAAAACCGAAAACCAAATCGCTGATATTTTCACAAAGCCCCTAGATCACGAGAGGTTTACGAGTCTTCGTAGATCTCTTGGTCTTTGTTCTCGCCAATAAAGCTTGAATATGTTTGTTTGTATCACGAAAATTGTAATATCCGAAGGTGATACAATTGTCTATTTGATAACACTTATTGTGTTAAAGTGTGTTATCTAACATGTTCTCCTAACAGACAGCTCAACATGATGAAGAATATTTAGTAATACAGAAAAACACCAAGGTACTTTGGGGGCACGGCGTTCGCAGCGACGATGCTACCTTACAAAACGGTGCAACCATGATTGCTTTCGAAAACTTGACAATAGTGCAATCAAATTTTACATGGGACTGTATTTATATGTTTTATTCTGATTAAAATGAGCCTATGTTTATGGAGATGTTATGATAACAACCTGCGTAATACCCCTATAAATCCGTGAGTAATCCCAGATTTCTCGGAACATTCTGTTCCTTTATCCCCTATATTTTTTGAGATATCAACGAGAATTGGTTAAGGTTGTAACACATTTTATCTTAACCTGATTTTATCTCAACTAATCCCCATGATTTTCTCCTATTTTTATGGCGTCATATTCTGTGGAGTGAGTTCCTAAAAGACTAGGGTTTGTTAAAAGAGATATACTTGATTTTGTGTCTAATCGGCAGCATGTTTATCCACTTGACTAACGCGCTGAGTATAAAGCTGCCCGCCTGTCACTCGGTCACATCACTGAGCATTCTACAGGATTTCTTACTTATTGCAAATCTGGAAACAACATCTCTTTATTTCTCTCAAATATTGTGGTACGTTTAACCTTTTGTATTCCAGAGAAATGGATCCAGCCACATCTGCCTTGCTCGCCGGTCTTGCAAAGTTTCTGGAAAGCTCTCCCGAATTTCAACAGGCATTGGCGGCAACTCAAACACCATCCGCGACACCTGGTCCGAGTGCGACATGGATGGACGTACTGGAGAAGATCCTAGCTCTAGAGATGGAACCTTTTAAGGCAACCCCTATTCAGACTATCGATCCCGAAGAAGGTGAGCCATCGAAACAGACGGAGAAGGGGAAGAAAAGAAAGAGGATAACCATGCCTACATGAAGATCTGAACGGATTCCAAGACAACCACGTCGAGGAGGTCCGGGTTTGCCAGTAAGGATCGACATTACTGGTGAGTCACCTAAAATTTCCCACCGTCGAAAGGTCAAGAGAGTCCGTCTACCGGAAAGCCTACCTCAAAAACTGGCGATCCTCGTGATGGCCAGACTGCGTCTGACACTGCCTCGGAATCAAAGGGCATAACATCTGGATCCCACAGCGACTCTTCAGATCCTCAGGGGGGAGGAAACAAAGTCGAAACCAAGTAAAGAGCATGGTAAGTCTTCTTCAAATTCCAGTGGTGATAACATTTCACTAGGTAAAATACTCCAGAAGCTAAAGAGAGCGACAAGAATGAAGGGAAAGAAGAAAGAAAGTGTTCGAGAATCAAAAGCCAAGCCAGCTGTTCCACCGGTTGCTTCTGTCATAGAGCCAGAAACAGTTCCTCCAACACCTCCAAGCCCGTATTCAGAAGAGGAAAATTGGGATTCTAGCTCTGAGAATCCATCAATTTTTGCAGATTCAGATATTGAAGTAGAGAGGAAAATCTCCTTCAAGTTTTACTCCAGAGAAGCTGAAAAGAGATGGGAACAAATGAAGCACTCGAAGTGCTTGAACGAAAGGAAGATTGACGAGGTAACTTTCTCCCAAAACAATCTCATAGAATTCTTGAAAGAACGAGGACTTCTTCAAACTATGTTGGCTATCCACCCTTACCCTAAGAATGTGATTAGACATGTTTATGCAAATATGGATAAATCTTTCGCCGAATGCACTTCTAACAAATACTGCAAAGTATATTTTAGGCGTAGGGTTTTTCATATTTCTGCCTGTGAGGTCAACGCATTTTATGGGACTGATGAGCTAACAAATGATGTGGTTGTCAATGACAATGATGAGATTGCAAAAGAGATAACAGGAGGAAGGGTTAAGAAATGGAAGAGTCCTATGTCCAGTGGCTATTTAACTTATCTGCATTCTGTCCTATTTAAACTGATGACGTCTAACTGGCTAGTGTCGTCAAACAGTACAGTAGTTACCATGCAACATGGTATTTTGTTATACAAGATTGGAAAGGGTATACCATTCAACTTAGGAAAGTTGGTGGTAGAACAAATAGGCGTCATTGCAAATGTGTAATCCGTGTTTACTTCGCTTCCATCATCATTATATCAATTATTAAAGAAACAGGGTTTGCCAGACGGATCACGTGACGTAATGTTTGAGGACTTTCAACAATTCTCCATTAGCAACACTTTGTTCTCGGGGAATAAGCTTCCAAATTTGCCATTAAATAATCCTTCAAAATCCACAGATGGGCAAGAATCCGAAGCTAGATCCGAAGAGATGATTTCACTGCCCCGGTCAAGTGTGTGTGCTATGCTGGATCGTCTACAAACACTTGAACAAAGTTTTTTGGATAGTGTAAGGTCAGCTCGACTTGAGGTAACAGGTTTACGAATTGACTTACTTTGACTCATTTCTTCTCAAAAAGGGGGAGAACAAGTAGGGGGAGCTGAAATTGGAACTGGAGCTGGAATGTCAAGTGGACGTGGAGAGATGGACGTGGACGAATGAAGATGTTTGAAATGTTTGTTGGCTGATGAACTCTTAAACTTTTTATTTTTTTCTTTTGAACATGTTTTAAGACAGGTTGTGTTGGTTGATTGGTGATGCTGGACATCCTATGATTTTGATGGACATCTGATGGTTTTTGCTTATCAATTGCATGTTTTTATGCGATGTCTTCTGTTTTTGATTAAATGGTTTCTGCACTGATGGTTTCATTGTTTTGATGATTGTTGATGAATGTGTGACAGGAACTGCTATGATGATATTTGCGTAAACATGGGGAGAATGTTTACAGGGGGGGTGTATTCTGTTTTTATGTATATATTTGGGATTCTGTGGGAGTACTGTATAGATATACTGTAAATTATTGTGTATATGCAGGTTTTATGAAGAAAGGCAAAAAGGAGGAGTTTGTTAGAGTTGGTTAACTCTGACTAAGTCTCCTCGCTTTAAGGAGTTAGTTATTTGTTAGTGTTTTGCCTTTTCTTCTCTTTGGTGTGCAGGTTACGAAATGTTTCGCGGGATGCGATGGTAACACACCGAAGAAAACGGAAACAAATCGCTAGAGATCAGGTGGACTAAGTCTGTTTAGTTCCTATTTTTCAGGAGCAAGTTAAGCAACCATCTACCACGACTTAGTCACATCCTTAGTGGGCCAGATCGTGGTCCAAGACAAGCAGCTGAAGGCCTCTCAACGTCTATAAAAGGAGAGGCAAAGCGACTGCAAAAGAGTGCAATTCCTGAAGAATCATCTGAAGATCTGTTTATGTTGTTGAGTCTGTTTTAGTAACATTTCCGATATCACACAAGTGTTTTAACTTCTAATGGTGTTAGAAGGTTGTTCTTTTTAGTACACGAGTGGTGTGAGGAAATCTTTAGTATTTTCATATATCTTGGTAGATAGCTTCTTAGCTTTTTCATAAATCTTGATAGATAATTTTAGTACTCAACTTTCCGACTTTATCTTGTGGTAAAGTCGTGGGTTTTTGTAACGTTCACTGTAAAAATTTATAGTGAATAATTTCGCCATATTGGCATCTACAGATTATAATTTAATCTGTAGAAAAGTTTTACTTCGGTGTTCTTCAAGTTTTTAATTCCGCTGTTTTACTCTGTGTGTGGATAACAGTCTACATAACAGTTTTGTGTTTAGGCGAAGCAACACTTTCATATCCTAAATTTCTTCCTCCAATTTCTCTCTTCTCATTTTCCCTCTATTTCACGCACACTTTGCACTGTTACATTATCAAAATTACGTTGATTGCTACTGGGTCCATTATAGATTTTCTTGGTATCAACATAATAAGCACACGAACAGATAAGACTCACTACAAAAAATCTATTAATTTCGTGCTGATCACTGTCGTGTCAAAAATTGACAGCCTTGCATTACATGAACTATCAAGTGATGAACTAACTTGAAAAATGGTGTGGGAGCCTCTGCCACTATATGTGAACCATCTCCATCACGATGATAATCTCCACTTTCTTGTGAGAGAGGCATGTTCCTCTTGTTGGCGGGTGCAACAAGGATGCAGGCCAAGCCCTTGAAGGGGATACCCTTAGGCGTGAGCAAGCGATAGAATGTGGTGCCACATAGAAAAACTACCAAACCAACCACATTTACGATTGCAAAGATGGCGAAACCCCACACCTAACTCACGTTTTACTCCACATAAACTAAGAGCCTTGTGCTTATAAAATTTACGACGTACATTGTGAAAATGTACCAATTGAATAATATCCCTTGATGACTTGCGCTTATAAAATAAATTTTACGCTCGATTTTACTCTTTTAATTATTGATTTGAGCGTCAAAGCATTTTCAATTACACTTCCATTGTTGGCCTTAGTAGGACTCTAAAACTATTTTTAATTTCAAGTTGCTAGTGCTAGTTGTTCCAAACATAGCTATCATTTCTTCCTTTGTTGGATTTATCCCAACAAATACTATAATTTAATAAACCGAAACTCTTTCAAACAAAAACCACACCATTTTCCATATATAGAAATTACGAACCCAAAAAAACGGTTTATGGGCCCCACCTGATATCAATGCTGTACCTTTTTGAGTGACATGAAAATATAATTATTAGCCCATCTTAGGTGGGCCCTCACCAGAATACCTTTGGGCCCATTTGACTCGAGTACAAAATATTATCCTTTTTTGCTGAAATTAGCCATAAATCAACAAATACTTAAGCCTATTTAGTAAATCAGACCCATCTTCACCAACCGAATCTTTATATATGAATTTTCGTTTTTAGATTAAAAAAAATCCATTTCTTGTTTGCCATTTTTACATTAATAAAGCAGAAGAAACTCAGTTCTTTGGGAGTTGAGAACATTTATAAATTAATAGAGTTTGGGTACGTGTCCTAGTAAGGTTCCCAATTCTTGAAGAAAAGCGAAGGTCCATCAAATTAAGATCTACACACTTTTCCTATTTTTCTCTCTCTTTCTTGAAGCTACAAGTAATTCTAACATATCAAAATTTCCATTAAAATACACAAGAATTGATATATTCTTTACTTCGTATTTTAATAACTCATCATCTTGTGTTTTTGCAAAAGAAAACATAAGTCACGTGCATTGTATGACTTGTTCTGGCATTTCATAGCAACATGAACTGAGAAGGAGAATGTAAAATACAATAAAAAAATAAAAAACCTTTAATTAAAGTGCTAATATATAAAAGTAGCCAAAAGAATTAGTGGTATACGTTTTATTAGCGAAGTTCATAAAAATATAAATTTTATAATCATTTTAGGCTTACATTGAGATATATGACCATGAAAGTAGCTAACAACTGCAATCCCAACCACTCCAAAGATCAACAAAAATTACTGAAAAACATACAGAATTGCATTGACACAAAAGAGAAGGGAAAGCAAGCATACATACTAAATACATAGATATTGCTCACATTGAGCCTAAGGGAAAACAAGCATATCACACTACACACATAGATAGGAGCCTAAGGGAAAACAAGCATAACACATGGTAAATATGCAGATATCATTACATCCACAGTCAGTCGGAATCCACAGTAATCTTATCCATGATATTGGCAACAATATCCTTAGACTGCTTGAGCAAGCTGATGCTGCTGTGCAGCTTCTTCCTCTTCTCCGACACCGACGGCAGCTCCTCCAGCATCCTCTCCAGCCCATTCCCCTGAGGCCCCATCAACTCATCGATGATCTCCTTCTGCATCTCTTTGTTCACCAGCTTCTGAATGCTGTAGAGCAAGTGCAGCACCATGTTATCCACCATCCTCCACGTCACTATGTCCCAATACGCCGCCATCCTCATCTTCAGATCATACGCCGCCTGCACCTCCTCTGAGTCGAGGCTCCGCAGATGAACAATGTCGATTTCTCCGAATCTGCTAATGGCCGCAAACTGGTAATTGCAGCGAATCCTATCCATGAATTCGCCCTGCTCTGACATGAGTTTGTACCAGGAAGCGCTGTATCCGGGATTGCAGGTATAGTCTGAGAGCTTCTCCATCTCCACGAGCTCGGTTATCCATTCAACTGACTGCTGCTTCTTCCTGGAGATGAGATTCTGCGCAGCTCGTCTGGTGCAGGAGATGAGCTGAGGGTAGTTGTCGCAGTGCTGCAGCAACACGGAGATCACCACACTCTGTATGTAAGTCCATATCTTCTCCGCGCAATCAAAGGGTGTCAAAGATATCTCCTTCACCTTCTTCGCCAGCAGAGTATGGAATGCGGATTTAGGAATAAAATTCGGAAGGCCGACTGATCGGCTTTCCTTCAGAGCCTTCATCTCATCGACCAAGAAATTCTGGTCGGTATCGAGATTTGCAGAGCGCAGCTCCTCGGAGAATTTTTTGATCATTTCTGCTAGTCTGGCAGTAGCATGCATATAATCAACAGCAGGATACTCATCAAACTCGCATTGCAACAAGATCTTCCTCAAAGATTCTCTAGCAGAACCTAGAATGTTCATGAAAGCAGTCATTGCGTCACCAATGGAATTCAAATGCTTGGGCATTTTATTCAATTCTTCGACGTTGGCCGAGAGCTTCTCGTTGATCTTGCGCACGATCTCAGGCAAGCATTTGACAATAATTTTGGCCTGAATCGTGGTCAACTTCTCTGCCAAAGCGGGAATCCCAACAATGGACTTATCAATCCTCGAAAGCAAGCGATTGTTCTCAAAGAGCTTGGCCTCTTCATCCCTAGCCTCCTTGTACGTCTCATCGCCGATGCGGTTCCTGACGCAGACATAGCCTAGGCCGATTTTGACATCGTCGGCGACGATCTTCTCAAACAGCCCCTCCGGCGACTTATCAGCCTTGGTGACGACGGCGAGAGTCCGCTGCCCTGTTCTGTCCACGCTCTGAGACATCCGAATCGACTCACATGTGGAGAAATCAACACCGGCTGATAAAACATTCAAAATTATGCTCTCCTCCGGCGTGATGTAATTCATTATGATGTATGAAATTTGTTCGAAAATATCCTCCGGCTGGCCATTGACCGGAACACGAGTGATTCCGGGGAGATCAATCATGGTGAGATCGGGGACGCCTTTCTTCTTCACGACGAGAGTCAAGGGGGTGTTGGAAATCCCCTTCCCCTTCCCGGCGATCTCCTGAGTGGCGTACATGATTTCGTCGACGACGTTTGCTTCATCGGTTTGGACAGTTTTGTCGTTGAATTCTAGGGAGAGTTGCGGCTCGGGGCTGGGGTGATTCTTGAGCCTCATGATGAGAGGGACTCTAGTGCAGATGCCCTCGCCGCGGGGAAGGCGAATGCCGGCGAGGGACTCGAGGACGCTGGACTTGCCGGAGGACTGGTCGCCGACGACCACGATGGTCGGGAGCTGGATGCCTTCCTGCATGATCTTCAGGTGGCGCAGCCTGTCCACCGTGTCCAGCAGAGGCCGAATACGGTCGTTGTAGGGAGAAACGATGGGAGCGTCATGAGTCGTCGCCGGAGTTGATTCTTGCTCTTCTTCGTCTTCCTCTTGCTGGCGATGATGTTTGGATATTTTGAGAACTGGTACTACTGTAGATGCTGACATTTCTTCTCTAGCAGACAAGAGGCATTGATTGTGTTGTGTGTATGTGAGAGTGGGATGGAGGAATGCAGCTACTTTTTATGAGCTAGCTTTGTGATGGAGGAAGTAATTTCCTGGATATTTACTTTAGCAGGGCCCACTTGAGTTGAGTAGTTTTCTCTTTGGTGATTCTGCGTTTTCCTCCCACCAATCAAAGGACGTCTCGCCTCTGGCACGAACCCGGGAACACGGTTCCTACTCTCTCCTTCAAATTCTTTTCTTAATCAATAATCAAGATGACTACACTTTAGTTCATAAAAAA
Organism: Salvia rosmarinus; assembly: GCA_036937905.1. Lineage (NCBI taxonomy): Eukaryota > Viridiplantae > Streptophyta > Magnoliopsida > Lamiales > Lamiaceae > Salvia > Salvia rosmarinus. Next base: position 19,914,973 of record CM072824.1, on the reverse strand, counting down.
ATATTCGACCCTTTTCAAAAATACATATAGAATATTGCAGGAACTGGTACAATACAAACTTTAACTTCTTGCCAACATTACTGTAAATTTGATCATTTGGGAATTTTCAATTGGCTTATGTGGGTATCCATGATTTGGTAGGAAATATATGATTGAAGAAAAGTTTAAAAGAACAGGGAGGGGAAGCAGTGACATTATGTTCAAATGCAATCGTAGGCAGATCTAGCTAGGCCAGTATTAGAAATAAGAATTGTTAACAATGGGTACATAGAAATACGTACATAACAATAAAACAAAGCAGGATAACACTGATGTAAGAGTTGGACTCTTTATCCGTAAGATAATTTTGTTCCACTACAGTGCACTCGGTTCTATAGCAATTATCTCCAAGATACAACGGTTTAATAAATAAAAGTAGTTATACTAATAGATGTATTTCTGACGAACTACGAGATATTCGGGACATAGAGACTTTGAAGAATGTATGAAGTAGATTGATTATCTTCGAATTTGTGTTTTTGAATTTCTACAAAAATGGTCAATTTATAGAGAGGAATGTGTATTTTCGCGAAGAGGTATGTGTCATTTCATGTGAAAATGTTTGTCTTTTCATATAAAAAGGTACGACATAACTACCTCTAACCGCTTTTAACTACCTCTAATCAACTCTATTAAATAAATTCATATGGAAAATCATAATTTTCCAACAATTCCCACATGAATGACATTTAATGCAAATGCATGTTTTTTCTATAGGGAAATCTGATTTTACCCTCTCCCGATGATCTATCTTGGATGTTTAATTCATCATACATTGTTTGTATACCTAGCATTCATCTATTAATTAATTGCAATACGTTGGTATTTTACTCGTGTTTACCTGCGAATTTTTTGGATAAAGATCGATAGAAGACTCCAGCTTTGATCTTCTGGACTGTATCCCGGATGCCAAATCTCCAATGCTAAGTGAGAGCAATATATGGATAATACTGTAAAAAATTTCCTCCTACTTTTACTATGCAATTTTTAAAAATCACACAAAAATGTAATAGTTAATTTCTGATTTTCTTTCACCTTGTATTTATAATGCATTCATAGAATAATATTTAGATAGGATACATGCATATCTAATCGATATAATCATATCTTTATAGATAAAACATATCTAGAATAATTATTTTTAGGATACATGCATATCTAATCGATATAATCATATCTTTACAGATAAAACATATCTAGAATAATTATCTTTTGATATCTAATGATATCAGATAATATTTTTTGATATCTAATGATATTTGATAATATCTTTTGATATCTAAGAATATTAGATAATATCTATCTAGATATTGGAGAATCAGAACAGAGTCATGTAGGATAGCAGACAAAGAAAAGGACAAGGACAAGGCCCCGGCCCACTCGAATGACGAGGAGGGAGAGACCCCACCACTGCGCATTATTGGTACCACCAGACTAGGGCCACTACCAGTAGGTGCTTTGATTCGACCTATTTTCTCGAGGAAGAGGACAACTGTGGTCGATGTGCAGGACCTCTACGCGAGCATAGCACGACGTCGTGAGGCCGAAGATATATCTTGGATGGAGACGGTGGGTGACAAGGATGATGAGGACCCAGATGTTGACTTAGGCTACAAGTCCTTGATTAGCTCTTAGGGACGACATTCCGTTAGTAATCTGGATCGAAGAAGTTCTTTGGTAGAATATATTTTATAGCTAGTCAATACATAGACACCTTAGAACTCACAATTGAACGGGCTGAACCTAAGATGAAAGTATCTTCACTAGGAGGAGGAATCGTAGAAATCGCACGCGTTTGCTCAAACCTGGAACTAGTCTTTGGAGGCCACAAGGTCTTCGCAGACAATCTCATGATTATGTTAATGTGGGATGTCGACACAATACTAGGAATGATTGGCTATCCGAAAACTATGCCACAATCCTTTTCAACGAAAGGAAAATCTCCTTCCGACATCCAGGGAAGAAACCAACAAGTTTCCATGGAATTAGCATGGGCAGAAGGGAGACTGTCATCCCTACCTTGCAAAGATGATGAAAAAAAAGGGGGCTATCAAGCTTACCTTGTTTACCCTAATGGAGAAGCTGAAGACAAAAAGAAAATCGAGGACGTAGCAATTGTATAATATTATCAAGATGTCTTTCCCGACGTACACCTGGGCTACCTGATACGAACCTAGTCGGTCCGATATGCAAACGGAAGGCTTCTCTTGAAACAATGGGATAATCCAAAACCTTTAAATCTAACCAAGGAATGATATAGGATAGATTAAATCCCTATACCCCAACGTGGTATTGATTTAGCAACTCGGAGACGATGAATGACACATGAGCGATGGATGGATGTCTCGTTGATACGTCAGTAATTGAATTACTTGGCAAATCTCAAGAAATACGAAGAGCTCTTGAAGAGAGAGTAAAACTCACATATATTGGAAATCAAAAGCTGAATTTTCATCCCCCCCCCCTACAAGCCTTTATAAAGGCGAAAATTGACTATAATCCTTATCAAAGAAAGACTCATTATTAAAGAAGGACTCCTTATCAAAGAGGGACTCTAATCCTAGAATGAAATTAATAATCTAACATCTAATCTAATTGGGCTGCGAAAATTACATAAAAAACGTGGCCCACAATATGCCACAAAATAATATACTAAAAGTCTTCAAAAATCAAGCTCATTCGTACTTAATAACATTCACGAAATTTGGGTCTTCCAGTCCATCTCCAATTGGCTTCTTCATTAACTCTTGAGCCCAAACTTCTTGAACTAAGACCAGCAACCTTTCCTTGAACTGCTTTGCTCGAGCCCTTGTAGTTGGTCCAATGGGAACATGAACCAGGTCGGGAATCAATGAACCTTGGGCTGCATCACTACCACCAGATAGACAAGTGGAATTTACCATAGATTTGGGACCTAGATCAGCCTCAGTGTCAAAGGCACCATACCGAATGGCTCTGAATGAACTAGAAAAGCTTAAGATCAAACTCCAAGAACTCTTGGACTTAGGTTTTATCAGACCTAGTGTCTCTCCATGGAGAGCATGTGTGCTCTTCGTGAAGAAGAAAGACGGCACCTTGAGAATGTGCATAGACTATAGGGAACTGAACAAGCTAACGCTAAAAAACAAATACCCGCTACCATGGATAGACGATTTATTTGATCAACTTAAGGGAGCAAGTGTATTCTCAAAAATAGACCTGAGGTCTGGGTACCATCAATTGAAAATTCGACCAGAAGATATACCCTAAACAGCTTTCTGAACTAGGTATGGCCACTACGAGTTTATAGTTATGCCCTTCGGATTGACTAATGCACCTGACAGTGTTCATGGATCTCATGAATCGAGTATTTTATCCATACTTGGATAAATTTATCTTAGTGTTCATAGATGACTTATTCATCTATTCTAAAGACGAGAGAGACCATGAACAACACTTAAAAGTCATCTTAGGAACTTTGAGAACGGAGCAACTTTATGCCAAATTCTCCAAATACGAGTTTTGGCTCAATGAGGTCACTTTCCTTGGGGCATATTATGTCGTCAGAGGGGATCAAAGTGGATCCCACAAAGGTGCAAACAGTACGTGACTGGAAGTCACTCACTAATCCTAACAAGATCATAAGCTTTTTAGGATTAGCAGGCTATTATAGGAGATTCATTGAAGGACTCTCCAAAATAGCAAGGTCAATGATATAATTACTTCGAAATTGAGTCAAATATACGTGGACCAGTGATTGCGAGAAAAGCTTCCAAGAACTCAAGGAGAGACTGACCACCGTACCAGTGCTAACTGTTCCAGCAGCCGACAAGGAATATGCGATCTACACGAAGACATTCAAAAATGGGCTAGGTTGCGTTCTAATGCAAGATGGGAGAATAATAGCCTATGCATTGCGGCAACTCAGACCACACGAGTTGAATTATCCTACGCATGATCTGGAATTAGCAGCAGTGGTACACGCCTTGAAGATCTGGAGACACCACCTCTATGGAGTTCGGTGTGAGATATTTACAGATTATAAAAGTCCCAAATACTTATTTGAACAGAAGGATCTCAACATGAGGCAGAGAAAATGGCTCGAACTGGTTAAAGATTACGATTGTGGTAAAAAAAACCACCCAGGCAAGGCTAACGTGGTAGCCGACGCCTTGAGTCGTAAAACTCACCCTAAGTTAGGACTTCTCCTCGCTCAAGAAGAGCAACTCTTGAAGGAGTTCCATAAGATGAGCTCACAAGTAGTGCAACCACCAAGGTCAGTCGAGGGAATTGTTGCCACAATGGTAGTAACGTCTAACCTAAGGGAACAGATCATAAGCGCGCAGAGGCAAGATGAAATCTTGGAGAAGATTCGTTTGAAAATAAGGACAGATAACCCTAGAGGTTATCACGAGACGCCAGACAACGACATCATGTTTAAAAACAGATTGTGCATGCCACACGACGTAGAACTCAAAAATGAGATCATGGGCGAAGCTCATAAAACACCTTACACTGCCACCCAAGAAGTACAAATATGTATTAAGATTTGAAGAAAAGGTTCCGGTGGGATGGTATGAAGAGAGATATAGCCTTATTTGTGGAAAGTTTTCTAGCATGTCAACAAGTGAATGCTTTTCACCAACGACCCTATGGGAAGTTGCAGCATTTAGAAATACCAGAGTGGAAGTGAGAGCACATCCTAATGGATTTTGTGACAGGTCTACCAAAGTAAAAAAAAAAGAGAACATTTTCATCTGGGTAGTAGTAGATCGCCTCATAAAATACGTACATTTTATACCAATCCCAATCACGTACGGATCTGATAAGTTAGTCCAATTGTATGTCTGTGAGATCATATGTCTGCATGGCGTACCAGTGTCAATCAACTCAGATCGTGATTCTAAGTCTACATCCAGATTCTAGATAAACTTACAAAAGAGTTAGGCACGAGATTAAACTTTAGTACCGCCTTACACCCGCAACTTGATGGCCAGTCGGAAAGAACGATTCAGACTCTGGAAGATATGTTGAGGACAATGGTACTCGACAAAGGTGGAAGTTGGAAATCAATGCTACCACTGATTGAATTTGCCTACAATAATAGTTACCAGGCGACCATCGATATGGCTTCATATGAGGTGTTGTATGGAAAGAAATGCATATCACCACTTTACTGGATAAGGTAAGTGAAAGAAAAAAATATTAGGACCAGACACGGTTAACAAGATGATAGAATTTGTAAGACAAATCAGAGGGAGAATAAAGGAAGCCCAAGATAGACAAAAATCATATGCTGACACATGCCGAACTGAGCTACATTTTGAAGTAGGAGACAATGTCTTCCTAAAAGTATCAACTTCTAGGGGGATAATTAGATTTGGTGTCAAGAGTAAACTAAGACCTCATTTTGTAGGACATTACGAGATCCTAGACAAAATAGATCCAGTGGCTTACAGATTGGCATTGCCTCTAAGCTTTGGAAATGTCCCCAATGTTTTCAACGTATCACAACTTCGAAAATACGTGTTTGATCCAAAGCATGTAATTCACAAAGACGAGATGATTCTCAATCCAGACCTGAGCTATGAAGAAAGACCTGCAGTCATCTTAGATTGAAAAGTGCAACGGCTCAAGAACAAATCAATCACGTCAGTAAAAGTCTTGTGGAGACATCATGGTCAAGAGGAAGCCACGTGGGAACTCGATGATGAGATGAATGAGAAGTACCCATAACTGTTTGATTGAGGTATACAAATTTCGAGACGAAATTTTCTTAAGGGGGGTAGAATGTAATACCCCATGTCGCTAAATACGTTATATCAAATTATTAACTTTTAACGACTTCAATAAAATCACGTTTTATTATATCGAAGAATTGATTTACCGCGTGTTCGACGAACGAGAATCGAAATCAAATTAAAAACATTAACAAAAGTCAAGAATTAATATAGAAACGTGTCAAGCCAGATATACTATATCACGACATATATCACATCACGTTTTTCAAGAATCACATCAACCTTTTTTGATTTTCAGTCACCTTTTTACAACTCTTACAATCAATGTCACATCAAGAGTCACCTTTTTGAAACTCTTACAATCAATCAATATCAATCTTACAACCCTACTCTTTAGCATGTACCATAGGAAAATTCTACACTATACAAAGATTTAAAATCTTCAACAGTTCATCCTCTAATCGGCTACTGCAAAGAGGAAGAAAAATCTGAATTCTCAACAGGAAGGTAATGTTTCCTCTATTAAAGTTCGTTCCCCTTTTATCATTCAAACCCAACAATATTTTTTTAACTAAAGATTCATGTTACCTTCCAGTATTCAATGCAACAACAAGAAAATCCAACAAAGAACCTTAGTACAACTCATTCATCTATTCATCAAGGTGTGCCTTCATTCTTCTATTTATGTTAATGGAAGCCGTAAATTAACTGTGGAACATAGTCCACACATATGGCCTTCCAACTAGAAATTCTTGCTCTATTAAGCCAACAAGTACATTCAACCCCCTTCAATAAAACGTCTAAGTGCTTGAAATAGAAAATAGTAAATAAATCAAAAGCTAATCCTCTAGAGTCATTGCTGCAATAAACCATAAGCATGTATAAATTCAGTTTTTACATTTTAGGGTAGAAATTAAATCTAGAAAATATAGACCTCATGTACAAATTCTCGAACACTAAAATAATAAAGATACTAGTTGTTGAACAAAGCAGACGTCTCTCTGTTTGGACCGAGCCACCTAGGGCTCGGGCTTTCGATCGAGTAGCATAATTGAGTAGGGCTCGGTCACTGGTTGAACCTACAGTGACGGGGTGGCTTTGAAGGCAGAGTGTGGCACCATCGAAGGCGATGTCTAGAGACGACACCAAAACAACACAGCAAATGAGCAGTGACGACGAGGCTCCGACCAACTCCAAATGATGGTGTCAAACCAGAAAACAAAGACGAGACAGAGAGGGTGAGAGACAGAGAGTAGGTGAGAAACAGAGAGGAGGGAAAATTGTACCCGTATGCGAGTATTTTTGCTCTGTGAGGAAAGAAACGACGTCGGGCGTGGCGTGACGATGGTGCCAAGCATCGACAACGACGGTTGGTGGGCGGCGGCAACCACGGTGCTCGTCGAGGTGAGACAGCACTCCCTGGAGAAGCTGAGTGAATGTGAGAGCGTGATACAAAGAAGGGGAGGAAGAGAGACGACGACATCGCGAAGACAACTCATCGCCGAAAGAGGGCAGCGAAAACAGAGGAGAAGAGGGGACGACGTCCTTGAGAGAAGGAGAGAAGACGAGATGGGTGGGAGAAGAAGACGATATCGTAGTGGCTGCGATGTCATGGCGGCAGCGGCTGATAGCGATGACCCCACCAAAAAGAGACGGCGGCGATTCTAGAAATGAGGAGATGGGTTGCATTTGGGTGGGTGAGTGAGGAGAGAAAATAGAAGGGAAAAAGAAGAGAGAACAGTCGCGACGGCGATGTGTCACCGGAGAGGAAGCACGGCGACAGCAAAACTGGCGAGAATCAAGAATAGAGGCTATGCCTCTCTGTGAGAGACGAGAGTGAGAGATAGATTGGATTTGGGGAGGGGGGCTAGGGTTTCTTTTTATTTATTTTAGTTGTGGGCCAAAACTTTGGGCCTTGTATTTTCTTTGGTGTAGGTCGAAAATATGATAGATTTAACCTTAAGATATGGTTAAAGTGGGTTGGGCCTCTTTCCTTGAGGCTGGGCCGAGAAAAAAGAAAAGAAAAAGGGAAGGAATAGAATTAAATTGTTGGGCTTCACCTCTTGGGCTGAACATTTAATTAAGGGATGATGTGTTGAAATTATATAAATTATGGGCCCAGTAATTTGTGTAAGTAGATGAGTTGCTATTACCAACCTCTTGGGCTTGCTTTTAATTAAATTAATTTGGATTGTGGTTCTTAATTTTAAATATTTAGAAGACCTTTAATTGGGGAAAAATTGGGGTGAAGATTCGAAATTCGTTTATTATTAAATTACGTTTCCATACCCTAATGATTAATAAAATTTAGATTAAGATGAGTTAGTTTATACTCATTTATTAAACCATCGGGGTTGTTCAATTATGGAATAAGTATTTAAGACCCGCTCAAATTCTCTAATTAATTAGCGATTGATTTCATTTTAATCAATCATGCGAGGGAAGCATTCTTTAAATTTTTAGATATTAGAGGGCGAGCTAGAATTCTCAATATTCGTTAATATCGGTAAACGTGAGATTTGTGTTTTGCAATGTTTTTGTTATGTTTTTCTATGTTTGTTTTAGACGATTTGATTCCTATTCGTTTAGTTTTGAATATCTTTTTATTGGAATCATGTTCGCTTTTGTTTGTGTAGGGAATGTTCGCGTTTAAGCATTTTGAGCATAAAACGCACCTGGGGGCCGGACTCGGCGTACTTGCTGGTCGTTTGGCATCGTGAGGATGCGCTCGGGTCCGTCGCTTGATGCATCCGACGCTGGGTGCCATATCGCCCAGGGCACGCGTCCGGAGTCGGCATGCGTCCCGCACCGGTTACCTCGCCGAAGTTGCCCGAGATCGCCACGTCTGGCGCGTGCGTCCGTGCCGGGCTCGTGTTGAAGTCACAGAGAGATGCCGCATCCGGCGCTAGCTTGCGTCCGTGGCCGCCGCTCCCAAGTTGAAGTTGTCCGAAAGATTGTTGCGTCGAGTGGCTCCGCTTCACGAGCGCCAGCGCCCGCCGCGCTTAGCGTCCGGCGTTGGGTGACCAATATTTCGTCTCTCTTTGAACGGCCCGCGTCCGGCGCTGGGTCTGCGTCCGGCGCTGGGAGTGAAATTTCGGCACTATATATATTTTGTGAATGCGCTGAAACCCTAGTTCTTATTTTATATTATCTTCGTCAGTTTATTTTGGATAGCTCTCCACGCACCTTTTTCCTCCATTTCGTTTTCCAAGTAATTCCATTGCATTTGATTCATTCAAGACTTTGATTGAAGAAATTCATCAACAACTATTGTGATTGTAAGACTTGTTATTCCCTTTTTCTTCCGTTGAATTATTGGATAATGATTTCTATTGATTTCAATTGTTTGATCCGTGAGATGAGCATGAACTAATCTTCTTCTAGGGTTGGGTGATTCAAATTGATTGATTGTTTATTTGTTTTGATTGAGTATACTAATCGAATCCTAGGGTTTCTTGTTAAGTGATTGATTACCATTTAATTGTTTATGTTTAGTGTATTATCGAGAGATAGATCGTTACATCATAGGAATCGATTGGATTAGAGGTTACGGAAGCGGGTACTCTAATAGTTCATGTATTTGTGAAATTTGATAACAGGTTTAATCCGGGCGAAAGTCGAGTGTTTGGATTGAGGTTTGAGGATTGCATGAATAGGTAGATTTCTTAATCAAGCATAAATCAATTAATCAGTGAAGAACCTAATACCTAGTTTTCTCACACTCTTGAATTACTCTGTTGCTATTGAGCTGCTTTGAACATTTGTTTGAATCATTTGCGTGATTTAATTTTCGTCAATTTTAGTTAAGCATCGCAATCAAGTTTAGGATTTAGATTTACCGTTTTATCGTAACACATCATAAGCCATGTTAAGTCTTCCTCGAGATATTCGACTTGGGTCGACCTTACCACTATAGGGACCTCGTACTATTCGAGCGACTTAGTAGAACAATTTGGTGGAACAAATTTTGGCGCGCTTGAGGAAGGCTTTAGCATTTTGATTGTGTTATTTTCCTCCTTATCTTATTTTTCTTTATTTTATTGTTGTTTGGTTATTTTCTTCCCTCGGTGCGTAATCCGTTTTCTTGTCTTGTGTTTATGTATGCTGGGTCCTCGAAGTCTTAAAGGAAGTTGGCACGATGTTGACAACATTCACAAGGTGAGAGAATTTTATCTTTTGAACTCGGAGGCTGAAATGCGAAAGTGAGGCGAGTTCGTGACGATTGAGCACGAGAATTTAGAGTAGATCTCCAGTGAGGAATTCGTGCGGAAGAAATGGCGGCAAATGGAGGAGTCCACGAAGAGAAAACCGCGCATCGTGACTTTGCTCGATCCGTCATTGGGATGACAACGTCATGCATAGTACTCGAGGATCGACCCAAAACTACTGAGTTGAAGCCGTCCACTTCAACCTTCTATCTTCTTTCTATGGGATGCCAGCGAGGATGCTTTGAACTTCATCAGGAGTTCTATGCGATGGTCCACCTTTCCGTTGAGCGGGCTCCGGAAGATACTTTGAGAATGAGGTGTTTCCTTACACCTTAAGGATAGAAACCAAGGCGTGGTTGATGTCTCTGACTGGTTCACTAATGAGTTGGCAAGCCGTATATGATAAGTTCATGGGAAAATACTACTTGAACGAGAAAACACAAGTGAGGGCTCGGATAGCCACCTTGAACGGATGGTGGAGGCCTGCATGAGACATGGATTGTTTCAAATCGTTCTGACGGTGCCGCATCGCATTACCGGTGAGCTTCTCAATCGGTTTTCTATGATGGATTGACGATGGATTTTCAATACATGATAGATAATGCGTTGGAGGAGACATTGGAAACTACTTGTTGATGATGTTAGCGAGATTTTGGAGCTAGCTGCAAACTCGCAAAGGAGAAGTCGGGGCGAAGACTGCTGCGATAAGAGGTGGCCTAACTTGGTGACACGACAATTGGCGAGAACTCACTGCAGTTCGATTATTGAGTGAGCAGTCTCGACCCCATCTCAATTCATGACAACAAGTGATGTCGATGGAGACGTATGGGTTTTGTGGTGAAGCGGGACACGGGGCGACATGTGCTAACGATTGATAAGATGGCATGTGGAAGTGCAAAGTAAATGCTATGGGTTCGACAAGGGTTCGAAGAAATCGGCAAGGGTATCGCGAGGCTAAATACGATCCGTTTTCAAATTCATACATCCGTTGGAGATCATCTAATTTCTCACAGTCGAATCGAGGGATCTAGTCGGGAAGCTCGATTCGAACGACAACCTCCCGGTGGTTCGGCGGCAACAACAATTCGGACCCGCCACAAACCAGCAGGAGGGTGCAGGGAAGCACACGAGGATTCTACATACTTTTATCAGCAAGTCATGATTTGAGTGCGTGAAGCATCAATAGAGGATAAAGACTCATGTGGGCGGTTAGCGGGACCGTTGGAGAATTGGCACAACAAGGACAAAAGAAAAATTGCTGGTCGGCTGAACAAGCACAAGCAATCACGGTTCTCGGGGTGGAAAAGCGATTGACAATAAGTGGAAATTCCACTAGAGGAACGGAATTGACTAAGGTGGTGAGGAAGTGCAAAATGAAAGCACGGAGGAGGAAGAAGAGACATCAGGAGCCATAAAGCCGAGAATGATATCAACCTCAATTCCCTTTCAGCGAGTTGAGAAGTGAAAAAAAGATCGGCGTTCTTAGAGTTCTACAAGATGCTATCTAAAGTGAATATGAACTTGCCTCTCCTTGATGTTATTGAAGCGTGCCGGCATATGTCAAATTCTTCAAAGTTGGCATCGAAAAGAGAAGTTTGTAGATGGCGAGAGGTGATTGTATCCAGGGTTGCGGTGCTATTTTTCGCATCAATTGCCACCAAAGCGGTAGCGATCGAGCTTTGTGATAAAGATTGCTTTGGGAAATGGAAAGGAAGCTACGGCATGCTCGACCTAGAGTGCGGTATAAACTTAATGCTTCTCTACATTTTTGAGCAACTAGAATTAGAATTAAAACCTACATGTGTCTGACGTTAGGCGATAGATCAATTCGTTACCTAAGGGGATTATCGAGGACATATTAGTCAGTGGGTGGGTTGATTATTCTGTTGATTTTGTTGTTCTTGATGTGGGTATTAAGGAAAATGGTAGAAACCAATTCTTTTAGGTAGACCTTTTATGGCTACAACCAACCACGTTGATTGATGTTAAAAATGGAGTATTGAAAATGGCGGTGTTGGGAGAAAGCATGTCCTTTACATTAGAGATAGCACTATAGTACCATCTTACGATGTGATTGATAATTGTTCTTACATAGATGCTATTGATTGCTTTGTGGTCGAGACATGTGTATGCGGAAGATCGCATAGAAACATTTGCGGTTTGATGAAAATGAGGAGAAGCTCTGCGAGAGCAATATTGTGGAGAAAACCGGAAGATAGAAGTGGAGCGATTACCTCATGAAACTAGACCTCGAAAGTTGCAACACCTCAAATATGTCTACCTCGAGGAGGTGGCGAAACCTATCATAATCTTTGTCGGGTTAAATAAGGTGAGGAAGAACAACTCGTTGAGGTGCTAAGAAAGAATAAATAAGCTCTTGGATGGAGTATATCGATATTAGAGGATAAGCCCGACAAAGTGCATGCATAGGATAGTACTTGAAGAAGGGCTAGGCGATTCGGGAAGGACAACGAAGGTTGAATCTAATCTTATGGAGTAGTAAAGAAAGAGATTCTAAAGCTCCTTGCGAAGGACTCTCTATCACATGTGGGGCGATTGGGTTAGTCAATTCATGTGGTACCTAAGAAGGTGGTATAGCGTGGTGAAAATGATAAAGGAAGCTGGTGCCAACAAGGACCACCTGGATGGAGGATATGCATCGACTACGAGAAGTTGAATGCCACCACTAGAAATGATCATTTCCTCTTCCATTTATTGATCAAATGTTAGATAAGCTAGTTGGACATGAATATTATTGTTTTCTTGATGGTTTGTCTGGGTTATTATTAGGTAGCAATTGCTCAGGAGAATCGAGCCAAAACAACTTTCACTTGTCCGTTTGGCATTTTCGCATGGAGGAGGATGCCGTTTGGTCATGTAATGCCCGGAAAGTTTCAGATCATGACATCTATCTTTTCGAAATGATTGTTAATTTCATTGAGGTATTTATGGATGATTTTTAGTTTTGGATTATCTTTTCATGATTGTCTTATGAAATTACATGTGGTTCTTGCGTTTTATTGAATGGAATCTTACACTAAGTTGGGAAAATAGTCGTTTTATGGTGACAAGTGGGATTGTATTGGGACATGTGATATCTAAAAGGGGATTGAGTTGATAAAGCAAAATTGATGTAATTGAAAATTACCTCCACCAATTGATGTCGGAGGAATTAGAAGTTTCTTACGACGCCGGATTTTATAGGCGATTTATTAAGGATTTTTCTAAAATAAGTCAACCATTATGTAAATTGCTTGCCTAAGATGTTCCTTTTCTATTTGATAAAAGTTGCTTGCATGCTTTCAATATTTTGAAAGAAAACTTATCTCACCTATTGTTGTTGCCTGATTGGTCATTGCCCTTTGAGATTATGTGTGATGCATCGAACAACTGCGGTAGGAGCTCCTTGGTCAGCGTATTGATAAAATATTGCGTGTGATTTACTATGCTAGTTTAACTCTTAATTACGCACGGAAATTACGACTACTGAAAGGAGCTTTTAGGCGTGGTTTATGCTTTAGACAAGTTTAGGTCTTACATTCAGGATCTAAAACAATTGTACCGGTGATCATGCACTCTTGATACTTGATGTCTAAACCTCGAGCCAACCTAGATTGATTAGGTGGATTTTATTGTTGCGAAATTGATGTTGAGATTAAGGATAGAAAGGGTAGTGAGAATCGATGGCGATCATTTATCTCGTCCCCTACTCCCAATCGGATGACTTACATCAATCGGCATTAGTGATGAGTTTCCTTTGAGCATGCATTTGAGACTTGTCATTCCTTGGTATCTTGATATATGCAATTATCTTGCAAGTGGAAAATCGATCGATATTTCTTCTCGAGAAGAAAAGGTTTTATCTTCTCGAGGAACTACTATTGGGATGATCCTTATCTTTTCACCTTGGTAAGGATGAAGTTATCGAGAAGATGCATTCGGGACTAGAATCTTGGCGTTGTGTCATGCTTCACATTGTGGAGGACATTTTGGGGATCGTAAGACCGCGCAAGGTTCTTCAATCTGATTTTATTGGCGTCAATCTTTAAGGATGCGCATAATTTCTATTTAGCATGTGATAGGTGTCAGCGGGTTGGTGCGATAGGAGTTAGAAATGAGATGCCTTTGAATACTAATCTACTTGTTGAAATTTTTTATGTGTGGGGCATTGATTTTATGGGTCCTTTTCAAGTCTTGTGGTTGAGTATATTCTTCTAGTATGAGATTATGTGTCCAAATGGGTGGGCGATTCCTACGGCTGTGATCTAATATTGTCATCAAGTTTGTGCGGATAATATTCTTTGTAGGTTTGGATTCCTTGAGCTATAATTAGTGATGGGGAAAACAACACGTAATAAGTTATTTGAGAAATTGATGAAGAAGAATGGAGTTTCCACAAAGTAGCAACACCTATCACCCTCAACTTGAGACGGGCGAGGCGAGCAACAAGCAAATCAGTGGATTCTTGAGAAAATGGTGAAGCCATCGAGAAAGATTGGGCAACTAAATTAAATGAGGCTCTGTGGGCTATCGAGCGAGCATAAAAACCGTTTTAGGGATGAGTCCTTATAAGTTGGTCTATGGTAAGTCTTGTCATCTTAGGTTGAGATTGAACATAAAGCATATTGAAATTAGGAATGTGAATTTGGTTTGTCTCAAGCGGGAAAAGAGCGGACTTCTGGTTATCGAGCTTGAAGAAGCTGCGTGATGAAACTGTGAGAATGCTTGAATTTATAAGGAAAAGGTGAAGAATTCATGATAAGAAATTGGTGAAAAGATCTTCAACTTGGAATGAAAGTGCTTTTGTTTAATTCACGGTTAAGATTGTTTCCGGGAAGCTTGGAGTAGATGGAGTGGTCCATATGAGATAGAAGAGGTGTTTCCTGACAGGTGAAATTGTCTGTCGTGATGAGAAGAAGTCCTTCAAGTTAATGGACAACATGTGAAGTTGTACATTGAAGACACCGAATGTGATGGGCCGAGTCGATAAGACTCAAGCGATGTCGATTGAAGGACTAATGGTGGGCTAGTGCGGTAAAACTAGCGCTTGTGGGAAGCGACCACGTTTCTTTATCTTTGATTTTATTTTCTTTTGTTTTGTTTTGTTTTGTTTTTGTCTTCGTTTTTGTTATGAGTGGTGTAGGATTTGGGTATTATATTTTTAAGCCTTGTGTGTATGGAGAAGAAAAATCGAGGTGTGGAGCTATCATTTTGCGACGAGACCCAGCGCGGGCGTAGGCTAGCAAACGCTGCGTATTTCAAAATTTCATCGAGGAGCACCCAGGCTGGGCGTGCGAAACCGGCTGGGTACCATTGAAACCATTCAGCATGTAGAGAGAGTTCATGACGGACGTGGCGAACCGCCACAGGTGCAACGTAAATGCGAATAAGGTGACCATGACGGGCATACAATGGCCCGTTGGGTCCATTTCTATGATTTTTAAAAATATATATTTATATATATAAATAAATAAATATATTATTATATACGAATTTAGGGTTTGGCTCTCACTTATTCGTTTTCTTTTTCTTCTTTCCGAGCAGCTCAGCCTGGTACCTGTTCCCGCTTCTCGTTCCGCGCGTCAACGCCCTGCGCTCTCTCTTGCCATCGCACGATCTCTCAACGCCCGCGTCCGGCCAGCGTTTTCGCTGCGCTACGCGCGCCGCGTTCGTTCTTCGTCCGGCGTTTGCTTCCGTCGGCCTTCCACCTCGGTGTCGCGCCGCTTGCCCGCTCGTCGGCGCTTCCGCCTCGGCGTCGCCGTCTTCCTCTCAAGCCTCCATCCGGCGTTTCTACTTGGCCGTGACGCCTCTCCCCGTATTCTTGCGCGTCAAACGCCTTCCTTCCGGTAGGCTCGTCGCTTTCAGGCCTGCCTCCTTCCATCCGCGCTGCCGCGCCTCTCGCGCCTTGTCGCCGCTTGATCCTTGTGGTAGCTTAAGCTTCGCGGCGTCTCGAACCGCGCCCGGCTCCGCGCATTCACCTATTCCTCGGCTCGTCGTCGCCTCCTTCAGCCTCAGCTCCGCTTTCCTCCGTGCTGCCGTCTCCGTCGGTGCTCGATCGCATCCGGCGCTTCCTTCCTCCGCCTAGCGCCTTTACCGAATCGGCATTTCCTTCCGTACCGGCCTCGTCAGTCTCACTCGGCCTTATCCGTTTCACTCGTCTCGTCCGTGCCTCTCGCACAAATATCAATATGGTTCGCCGAAGCAAGTTGGCGGATCTAGCTCCCATCGTCCACGAGATGATGGCGTTCTATGGAGGAACTGTGAAGACATCGATATAATGTATTGACCGCTTAATCTATAATCTATGGAAGGTACTTTCACTTTTATCCATCGAATATAACTCCTCCCGTGTATTTAATTGAGCGATGATAAGCTTGGGTCTTGAAGATAAAATTAAAAATATTTAAAGAGTTTAGGCTTGCTTGCATATGCTATGATGGAATTGCTGTTATTCTCCGTTGTTGGTTTAATTCTATTGTACATTGAATTTTGTGATGACTCACACTATGACATGTAAATGCATTGGGCAACAATATCTGTCACACTTCGTATTATGAAGGGTGTGTTTGGTTTTCAACTGGTGGCGTGGTGTACCTCGATCGTTCAATGTCGAGAGGATTGGCGAGGAATTATCGGGTTTAACAACTGGTCATCGTGGGAATCGGAGTGGATTTATTAAGGATCCGAGCATTTCTTTGTTTTGTAGGTGTTGTTTAGTGTTTGATGCCCCAGTTCCATTTCTTCAGCTTCGGAAGTCGTATACTCTACTACTCATATATTTATACAATGGGACCTTTTTTTTAAGTGTGGGGGTTTCATTTCTGTTTTGTTTACGTTTGTTGTTTTATTTTGTTCTTAGCTTTGTGTTTGGATTAGAGAGGTTTTATGTTCTTGAAATCAATGGTATGTAAAAATTATGCTTTAAGTTGGATTAATTGTGTTTTGATCTAATTTCATGTTGTCTTGGTATATATGGTTTTAATGTAATGAAACTTAGTTGTCGATTTGAATTGTGGGACATGATTAGGATGTTGTGATTAGATAATGTGTGTGATCGGTTGTCGTATACTTCATATATGAGACCCTTGTCTTTATGATTTCTTTAAAAAAAAAGAAGAAAAGAAAAGAAATCAAAATCATTGAAATGATGTTGTGAAATAAGTGGGCTTAAAATTGAATAAGGGCTCTACCCCTCTTGCATGTGTTGTCTCGAATGGAGACTCTATCTATGGGTATAGATAACTACGTTAGGATACTCGAGTTTATCACTTGAAGGTTTCACCTAACGATTATTGTCTATAATCGGTTTAAGTTCACATGTCTTATTTATTTTATCATTTGGATGTCTTACATTAAATGGAATCATGTGAGTTGTATATTGATTTACGAAATCATATTTGAGTCGACATAGCTATTCTATGATAATTCACATGTTTGTATTGATGAATGATGATCATTATATTGAGAACTATATTAAGATGCATTGAAAGAATGAGAATATGTGATTGATTCTATTTGAAGCATTGATTTGATGTACCATTCTTTTAGAAACTAAAATTTGCTGAGAGGCAAGCAAGAGTTAAGTGTGGGGAGTTGTTTTGCATGTTTTTGTTATGTCTTTCTATGTTTATTTTAGACGATTTGATTCCTATTAGTTTAGTTTTGAATATCTTTTATTGGAATCATATTCGTTTTGTTTTGTGTAGGGAATGTTCACGTTTAAGCATTTTGAGCATAAGCGCAAGCCGGACTCGGCCGTGTGCGTTTGGCATCGAGGATCTGCGAGGTCTCGCGTCCGGCTTGGATACATCCGACCGGGTGCATATCCTTAGGCGCCAGCGTCGGCATGCGTCGGCTGGTGCCCTCGTGATTTCGAGATCGCCCGTCAAGGCCAGTCGCGTCGTCCGTGGGCTCTGTTAGTCGTCCGAGAGACCGCGTCCGTGGGCTTGCACTCGTCTTGGCTCGGTGAAGTTGTCGGAAGATTGTTATGTCCGGCATCGTCCGGACGGCTCCCGTTCAGACACAGCGTCCGCTCTAGCGTCCGTATTGGGTGAAATATTCGTCTCTCTTTGACGCCCGTCCGGCTGGAGTCTGCGTCCGTGGGCGTGGCTCAATCACTATATATATTTGTAAGCTGAAACCCTAGTTCTTATTTTATATTATCTTCGTCGGTTTATTTTGGATAGCTCTCCATTTCCTTTTCATTTCGTTTTCCAAGTAATTCCTTTGCATTTGATTCATTCAGACTTTGATTGAAGAAATTCATCAACAACTATTGTGATTGTAAGAATTGTTATTCCCTTTTTCTTCCGTTGAATTATTGGATAATGATTTCTATTGATTTCAATTGTTTGATCCGTGAGATGAGCATGAACTAATCTTCTTCTAGGGTTGGGTGATTCAATTGATTGATTGTTTATTTGTTTTGATTGAGTATACTAATCGAATCCTAGGGTTTCTTGTTAAGTGATTGATCACCATTTAATTGTTTATGTTTCGTGTATTATCGAGAGATATATCGTTGCATCATAGGAATCGATTGGATTAGAGGTTAGGAAGCGTGCTACTAATAGTTTATGTATTTGTGAAATTTGATAACCTAGGTTTAATCCACGGAGCAAAGTCAGTGTTTGGATTGAGTTTGAGGATTGCATGAATAGGTGATTTCTTAATCAAGCATAATCGATTAAAGTGAAGAACTTTAGTTTACACCACTCTTGAATTACTCTGTTGCATTGAGCGCTTTGAACATTTGTTTGAATCGTTTGCGTGATTTAATTTTCATCAATTTTAGTTAAGCATCACTCAATCAAGTTTGGATTTAGATTTACCGTTTTATCGTAACACATCATAAGCCAAGTAAGTCTTCAGGAGATTGACTTGGGTCGACCTTACCACACTATAGGGACCTCGTCTATTCACGACTTAGTAGAACAATTTGGTGGAATAATTTGTTAAAAATGTAAAACCCATAATAAAATCTTATCGAATAAGATTTATAAGTTCTTTGATAATAATGTTCATTCATTCGGACTTCTTATTTATTTTATTACGATAAAGATCGGACTGACGGAGTGATGTCAGCGAATACATAAAGTTGTGAACTTGTGAGCAATGGTGCTAACAGTGGGCTTTCTTATATGTAAACAAAATGCAAATGATTCATTCAAGCGAGTTATTTTCTTTTCAAAATATTTGAAGTGAAAATCTTTCGAATATTGTCTTGCCATAAATGTTTTGAGAATTGTATATGATACCTATCTATGTTTGGCTATGCCAAAAATCAAATCAATTTGAGTCTGTCTAGGGACCCTAAGCAAGATTTGTGTACCTGTGACGTGAGTCAGTCTAAAGGGTTGGCGGTCCTGTGACCTTGGAAGGAAGCCTCGTTCCGGGACACAACAATTGTTACATATCTGGAGATTCTGAAAAGAACTTAGGCGATCGATTGAACTTTAAGATTCACAAAATAATTTAGTAAGCTTGGGCCTTTACGATAAAATCCGATTTCGTTATTGTTGAGACGGCTGACAATTATATATGTATCTTTCGGCATGTGACCATTGAGTGCTTTTGTACTCAACCATGCATGTATTTCTAAATGTGGGTTGATAGATGAAGATGGAGTGCGAGCAGACCTTTGTCGAACATATTAGATAAACTCTTGGGGAAGATGCATGTTCTCATACATGTATCTTAATTTCATATTCGATCGTACACTCATTTTTGTAGCCGGATCTAATGCTCGATCCTTTGTAATTACTAATGTTATGAACTTATTAGCTTAGATTCTTGTAATAGAGCATTACTAAAATCTTTATATCTTTAACTTTTATAGAATATATAAGCGTGAAAGTTATAAAATTAAAGAGCAGGCGGCATATACTCTATAAATACGTATATGCCAACTGAAACAACAACACCAACAAAGCAGCGACAACTAGGGACACAACCACCGACAAAATATATATAAGTACTCATTCGCGCCATTTGCATTTCAAATATAGTTTTCATCAAAAACCGATTAAGTTTGTTCTTAAACACCTCAATTACTAGCATAGTTTGAAACATATTTACATAAAAGCGTGATCTTGAGAGAATGTATGTGGAGCTCATTCCGTCGGCATCAACCATCAACTTCTCGGTCTGCAAAACATATATCAAAATATGGGATGTGATTATGTAAACATACTCGATGGGAATACCTGCTGACGGTTATAACAGTTGCATAATGCACACAACATAATGAACTACTTCATTAGTAGTTACCCTTGCGGTACTTATTATTTAACTCATTGGGTAGCCCTGGGCACTGAGTACTTGTTTAACATTGAGCCCTTGTGGGCTCGCCGGTGTAGTCGTTACTAGGCCCGCTGTGAGCCTCGAGGGTAATTCTTTCTGCACCTGACCTCGACCCTTGTGGGTCACATTGCAAACTCACATGCATGCACAAAACAAAAAATGATTATAACCATACAATATACTTCAGGATAGAGTAAACCCCTTGTATAGGCGTTTCAAAATACTCTTTAGCTTTTGCTTGGTTGTCCGTCCTTGAGCTTGGATGTCAGCCACCTAGCACTTTAAAATTACTCTTAACTAAGTTTTATATGCTAAACCGTATATTAAACACATCACGCATATAAACGTCTAATCTTAACAAAAATCGTGATACCCTTGAACATAGCGTGTTTCTAGCTGAAAATTCGCGTAGGCGATAAATCTCTTAAATGAACCTCTTTATATGCTCAACTATCATCAAATATCATTAATCAACCATCAAAACTTAAATATCAAAGCTTTAGCATTGAAGACCCAAACTTGACGTCATGTAAAATGTCAATTTTTCGAATAAATCGGCGAAAATCGAATAAATCATTTAATTTTATTCATATCAGAGAATCAATATGGACTCAAAATGATCAAATAAAATCAAAAAA